>JANHFT010003301.1:82836-102369 GCA_032467955.1 Pseudoxenodon macrops | reverse complement strand
CTCTCCCCCCCCCTCCTCCTCTCCCTTTCGGCTGCCCGGGAAGGATTAACCCTTGAGATGCCCGCGCAAAACCCTGAGGGGACGGATTCCTGCGCGGGACGCATGGCAGGAAGGCTACAGTTTCCCTTCTGTCTCGGCGGTTGGCCAGGGGTTATCCCGCCCGATCTCGAGACGTGTTTTAAACTGTCCCCAACGCGCTGTGACGTGTCAGGTTAGGACGAGAAGCATCGGCGTTGCTAAGGAGATTTTTTCAAGGAAGGACGGTGCCAAAAGCGCACCGGGAAGGAGGGAGATCTGGAACCCCCCCCCCCCAAGAATCCTCAGTGGGTTTGCCTGGTGGAGAGAAATGTATTTTTAGTCGGGCTAAAAAGAGTCTGTCGGCAATTGATGGTGCTGGAAGGATGGTTCTTGATTCATTTAAACTGACGTTGGACGGTTGTCTTTGAGGGGAAGGCATTTGTCATGGGATGAACCAATAAACTTGGCAACTTTTAAGATTGTGGACACCAACTCCCAGGGGGAATTGTGGGAGGTTGAAGTCCACGCCTCTTAAAAAGTTGCCAAGTTTGAAATAAAACAGAATTTAAAAAAGGTGCTTCACTCTGAAACAGACAAAACTTTTGCAAAAGCAACTGAAGGGAAAAAAACAGCAAAAGGAGCCTGGATTTGAGTTTTCATGACAAGAAACCAAAATGTGGGGTTTTGAAAATGGAGGCGGTAGTGAGAATGGTTAGGAATAAAAATGCAAAAAAGCAGGGCGGATGCAAGCCAATACAATGCGGGGTGGCTGTTTGGGTGCAAGGTTGTTTTTGAAAATGAATTGGCTTTGGGACATGTCGAGGGGCAAAGCCAGTGGCTGCACCCATTGGCCACAGGGGGAGATGGAGTCCAACACATTTCCAGGGGATTCTGTTGCAAAGGACTGTCCTGATCATTGATTTTCTATCTACACTCTAATACAGTATTTCTGGGCAATTGGCTGGGGAATTCTGGGAGAGGAAGTCCAAATATCTTGAAAGTTGGCAAAGTTGAGAAATAACATTCTGGAACCAAACTCCTATACACCTCAGTCAGCCTGTGAGAAGGCTTAGAAGCAGATGAGTGGGCCAAATTAAAATTGGTTGTCAGATCCATTTATTTGGGGTATGGTGGTGAGTGAAGATGTTATTGTCCTTTCCAAGTTATAGTCCTTGATAGCTGAAATTGGACAAAGGTCTGTTGCTAAAAAAAAATCAGATATATACCTCCATTAGGTGATACCAAAAGCAAAATGTTAATAATGCTAGCTGTCCCCTATCGTTTCAAGAAAAAAGGGATGGCACAGGAATTTTTTTCTCCTGCTACTCTCTGATAAAATATTAGAAAATGTATTTGGAAAATATAACCCTGGTGGCGCAGTGGTTAGAATGCAATATTGCAGACTAACTCTGCTCATAGTCTGGAATTAGATCCTGACAGGCTCAAAGTTGACTCAGTCTTCCATCTTTCTGAAGTCGGTAAAATGAGGATCCAAATTGTTGGGGACAATACGTTGACAATGTAAATTGCTCAGAGAGTGCTGTAAAGCCCTATAGAGCAGTATATAAGTCGTAAGTGCTGTTGCTATAACAAAATAGCCTATCTTTTCGTTTTCTCAAAGAAAATGTTTTCAAAGGAAAATAGAAACTTGTTTAAGAGCCCAATCAGACAGCTTGCTACTTCCATCTCCAAAATATCCTTGTTCTGATCCACAACCTGTTCACATCATGTTTCCCATTCTTTATTAAATGCCATTGCCTGACATTACACAACCCTATTTGGGGTTATAACCTCAAGTAAGCAAACCACATATAGGCTGTAATGCCATTATGTTTTGCAGCTATGGAGTACTTTAGAGAGAAATATCATTAAGCTACCGTATGAAGTTGTGTTTCTTTTAATATGATGCTTTTCCTAAACCATAGTTTACTGAATAAGCACTAAGCTGTAAGTGATTATGATTATGTTATCCATTCAGTTGTGTCTAACTCTTGGCAATTCTATGGGCCAGCTCTCTCCATATCTTCTGATATGGAAGCAATGGTTCATAAACAAGGGTTTTGTTCATGCAACAGACTTAAATCAAAACAATTCATATTATGGTTCAGTCAGTGATGCATGAATCCAAACACCAAGGACAACTCAGAAGTCCTACTGGTAGTACTTTTGAAGAGTTTTATTAGTTTATTTGTTTCTACACAACAGCATACCAGAACTTACGTTTTCTTTACCTGGTGACTTGTCTACTAAAATAATGCATATACCTACTATTTTCTTATTTTATTTTTCAGATATTTTAACTTTTATTAAACATATTTGGGTTATCCTCTTTCCTTTTCGTCAACACTCTTTGTATGACTGTAGGTGTATAAATTATAATATACTGTAGATATTTTAATGCTAAATAATTCGTTAAGATTGAAACTATTATCATGTAAAATATAAACTGCAGTGGGTTTTCTCCTTTCTCTAAAGTTATGCTTAATTTTATATAAGAAGCTAAATAATTTATGCTTGAAATACTGACATCCTAAATCATAATTAATATTCATTTACATTTCTCCATTTTCAACACTTATTTTTTTAAGAAATATGTTCACTCTTATTAATTTTATAATATATTGCTCTGAAATAATATGTATCAAGATTTATAACTATATAATAAAAGGGAAAAACAATGCATTTGCTTAATCCTCGAATCTCATGGTATCAATATCTACACACACAATATATATATTGTATACACCTGTATATGTGTGTGTGTGTTTAATTTCTATACTACCACTGACACTGAATGTTTTACAATAGCATGTTGTGCAAATACATGTGCTATATTTTTCAATGATATGGCTAAGCATTTGTGTGAACATAATCTGTATGTACAGATTAATTTGTGTTTCTGCATGATAAGAAACATATGAGAGAAATTCTCCACAATTCTCCCAGTTTGTCCAGAACCGGACTGTAATGTAGGCAGTGATTAGGTTTTATAAGCTGAAATCACATATTACATTAAGCCATACTGTTCTTTCATTTGGGTTTGACTTATGGCCTTTGTGGATTCAGCCATTATACTTGTAAACTATGGTTTGTTATGTCTTCATATAACAGGCAGTATGAATAAATCATAAACCTTTTTGGAATCCCACTTAATAAGTTGTTTTAAATATTAGCTAATGAATGAAAAAAGCCCTGTAAAAATTGGTTAGTGAAGTTTGGTCTTTGAACAAGAAGGCCTCCAAAAATAGATGAAATCCACACTTTTGCAATTTTGCATAATTGCTTTTAGTGAATCTTTCCCCTCATTTCTTTCTTGGGAAGGAATTCAGCACCCAACTTCTTTGAATGATTTAACTCTAAGTGTATTAAGCAATCCTCTCTAGTGTTTTCATTTTAGCAAATCTTTCTGTTTGTAAATAAGGCTGGAAGGGAGCTTTGAGGTCTTCTAACTAGTCCAATCCCTTGGCCAAGGCAGGAGTCTTTATAAAAATCTGAAGAAATGCCAGTCAAATGTTTTCTTGATAACCTCTAGCGATGGTGCACCCACAACTGCATAAGGCAAGCTGTTCCATTGTTCAGTCATTCTCAATAATTCCTCCTTATTTTCAGGTTGGAGCAATCTCTGTCAAACTTCCATCCATGGCTTCTGATCCTACCCTCTTCCTTTTTCTATTGCTTATATACTGTATTTTAGCCAGAAGGATTGGGCCACCATCATAGCTAATTACATTGATTCTCATTAGGGTTAACCGAGTACACTAACAACTTTTTTTTTTAAGAAAAGGGATCTTTCTAAATTATGCCAATTGTAGGTTAGTAGCATTGATATCAATTCGGTAGGATTAAACCGATTTAAACACTAGCACGCTGTTGGGCTGTGATTTTATCACTTGGGTTTAAAGTAGCGCTATCGGTGTTAGTAGGGTAGACAAGATGATTTACAGAATGAGGGTTTAAGATAAATGCTTTAGAGGAGATCGGATCCATTTGCTTGCACCCTAACTCTACGGTTTAGTACAAAAAAGGTAGTGACGGGCTGTCTTTACACCAGGATTGACATTGCATTAACATTACTCATAACTGGCAAACGATCAAGGAAATTAAATAAGGGAGGCCGAACAAGGGCTAACCAAAAATGTTGCTTCCTTATAAATGATGTGTATGCATTTCCTGCCATGCTCTTGAGATATATTTTTTTCATGTCCAACTGATAAGCTTCCTTGCTGAGAGTAATTGGACTGATATTAAGATTCTTTAAAGTGTCTTAAAATAGCCTTAAAAAAACCCCACGTTCTCTTAATATCTTTCCAACATGAAGAGAGCTTATACTGTAAGGATATTTCCTTCATTGATGCGCAGAATCCTTCACTCAGTGAAAGCTAATTTGAGCAAGGTCTTTCAAGAGACAGCCATCTGCCAAGTGATTACTTGGTGCAAATGTAAGCACTTGGCAAGCTACTTAACAGCATTTTTTGAAGCCAGAGGACAGGATTTTACCACATTTCCTGTGGCTAAGGTCGATCCATAAGTTGTAGATGTAATTTTTGTAATACGAAGGAACTGTTTATAAAAGTTGACTGCTGGGTGAATGGTTGTTTTATACAACGTGCATAGCCATAATGTCGCTTATTTGGTTTACGTTTTGTGTGGGTTTTTTTTTTTTTTTAATACAGGCATTCTGGTTTGCGAAGCCTGGTTTATTGTTTAGCATGTTAGATGAACCCAGTGAATTTCACTTCTTCAAGTCAGCAACATTGGCTCCAAAGTAAAGGAATTTTGTTTTTTTTAAAGACAAACTGCTTGACCAACAGGCAGATTATTGTATGTTCTTTGTGGGTTAGTGTATTTTTTCCTATCAGTATTTATTTTTGCAATGAAAATTTGCTGTATTAAAAAAGTGACAATTTTGAGCAAAATGTGTGTATGTGTGTTGTGTAAACCGATTTATGTCTTAGTGATTTAGATTGTAGATTTCACAAATCGTAGTTCCTGAATAAAGCATGTTTACCCAAGCCAGGAACTAGCATCATATATGAATTCATCTGCTCACTCTTTGCTTTTTTGAGACTTTCTGTGTTCGAAATCCTTTTTGGGTTGGGGAATTTTTATTAGAGAGTAGGCTTGTAGAAAAATATTTAGAAATCCCCCCTATTAGCCCCTTTTTGATTAAAATTTGGCATCCATAGAGACTACTGTTAATTAACAATAAATATACAAATAAGATGGAAACTATACATATTGATATATACTATAACAATTTATAAGACAAATTCTAGTACATGAATTAATATATTTTGTCCTCTGCTTGCCATATGTTTGATAAGAATAAGGAAAAATTCTCTGCAACAGAATTTTGCTTTATCCAAATAGCAGCTGTTTGCAATTTTTCTGAGCTTCCAGAAAGTCATTAAGACAGATGGGGCAATCGAAATATACATTAAGAGGGTAATTTATCAAGGAGATGTTCATTTTGACTGCCTTGCTCAGCATGACCTTTGCAAATGCCCCCATCTCTTTAGTTCTGATAGGATTTTTGATAGGTTTAAATAGGTACCACTGTGTTATAGCTTGCTCCTTGAGATCCTGGACATCAAACATCATTGTAGAGATCCCTATGTCCTTCTTCGTATTCACCAATCATTGATCAGCTTCACATATCACACAAGTCACAAAATCATAGACACGAAAGGGCTAGCAGCAACAGAGGTGGGATTCAGCAGGTTCTGACCAGTTCTGGAGAACCGGTAGCGGACATTTTGAGTAGTTTGGAGAACCAGTAAATACCACCTCTGATGGCCCTGCCCCCATCTATTCTCTGCCTCCCGAGTCCCAGCTGATCGGGAAGAATGGAGATTTTACCGTATCCTTCCCCTGCCACGCCCACCAAGCCATGGCCACAGAACTGGTAAAAAAAATTGAATCCCACCACTGGCTAGCAAATCCAGATCCCTGTTCAGTGGAAAAAGCAAAGTAATTTCACCTAAATGTCTAAATTTGTGGGAAGGCTTCTGGTAGAGAAGCACCTGTTTTCACAGTAGGTAAGTGGTCCTCCTATCAAATTGTTCTTCTTGGTTTGTTTGAGGGTGGGTTTTGTTTTTTTTGACATTTAGTCAGAATATGCTGTCCTTTAGTTAAATACAGTGTTCCATGACCTGTCCTTGTTCCATGTGACATATTTCCAGCCACTTGAAGAGTGCTGTCATACCCTATCTCAGCCTTCTCTACTCAGGTCTAAATAGAACTTCTTGTCTAGTCACTTGATCGTCTTCACAGACATTCTCTGAACCAGTTCCAGTTTTTCTGAATCCTCAAAGTGTGTTGGCCAAAACTGGATGCAGGACTCAAATACACCCAAAGCAAAATAACAGTGCAACGATTATTTCTTAGGACCCAGAAACAATATTTTTGTTGATGCCACCCAAAATTGCATTTGTCTTTTTTACAGTCAAATCACGCAATGTGTGCCCCCTTTGAAGACAGTTGCTATTCCAAGATTTCCTCCCCACAAATACCATTATTAAGACTTCTGCGTCATAAGAAGTCATGTGTATTTAGCAGAAGCCATTTTTTTCCTTTGATATTCCTACTTTTGATTTTTGTTTTCCTGATCTAAGAACTTTGTGTTTGCCTCTATTGCAATTCATTCTGTTGTTTTCAGTTTACTTCTCTTCAAGGCAGTTTAGAAATGTATTGTTCTTTTGGATTATTAACTGTACTATCTCCAAATTAGATCTGTATTCCCTCCAATGCATTACTAAACCCATTAATAAAATAATAAATATTAATATAAAGGACCCAGAATTGGACTGTATGGAACCCATTCACTAAGTCTGTTAGAATTAATGAGAAACTTTGATTCCAGTTTTTAAGACAGGACATTCAGCTACCTTTAACTAGCTTCTAATGAGAACAATTGTTTCCAGAGTAATCTTGAAAAACCCATGCTGACCTTGTAATTATCATTTATTTATTTATTCAATGTCTATAGTCGCCCAATTTAACCAAATGAATCTGGGTGGCTTATAATTCTAAAATTATAAAACAATTAAAGACAATAAAACAGTAAAAAGATCCAGAAAATAAATAGATATAGCAGCCTGAATAATTAGCCAAACTAACAGTGAAGAAAAGGAACCTTTAACATTGTTTAAAGGGGATAAAAATGTATCTTTTTATGACTTGCTCCAAAATCTTTCATTTATCAGTGTCTGAATAACTGGTCCATAGTTCTCTAGAGATTTCTTTTTTAAAGATGCAGGCAATAATTTCTTTCCGTGACTTAGCTCAGCACATCGCCAGGATTCTCAAATTTCAGCCAGAGCATCAGTTCGTTCCTTCAGTAGTCTAGAGTGCAATACAAGTAAGTCCTTGATTTACGACAACAATGGAGCCCAAAATTTCTGTTGCTAATCGAGACGTTTGTTAAGTGAGTTTTGCCCTATTACTTGCCACAGTTGTTAAGTGAATCACTGCACTTGTTAAACTAGTAACATAGTTGTTAGGTGAATCTGGCTTCCCATTGACTGTGTGAACGTGCGTGCTTTGCGTGTGTGCACGAGGTGCGACCCTGAGCGAACTGCAGCAAAACAATTTACAACCCACCCAGGAATGGGTTCTAACTTACCTTGTCGCCGGTTCGCTGCCTCCCATGCCACATGGGCGCGCACATGCGCAGTAGAAAAAAACCCTGAAAAATTCCCCCCCCCCAAAAAAGGCCAAAAACAAGATGGTGACGTATGCGCAGTGCCAGAAACTCGCTTTCTGCACATGCACGGAAAATATTTCTCCCCCCCCCCAAAAAAAATAGCTGCTCTATTGGTTTCTTTGGCTTGTCTTCTATCTTTTATTTTCTTGGAACTGTTTGCAGCTGGGAATTCCTGCAACGTTGGACAACAAAAGCACAATAATATTGATTCCTCCCCCCTAAACATTTCCTGCGAAATTTGCCATTGATGTCCAACGTAAACGAAGGAACGCACTTAGCATTATTCTTACTTGATATCAAGAATTCCAGCCTTATAACCTGTTCTATTCTATTTTTATTCCCAGATAAAGCCACTGTTGCTTAGTAGGAAGTGAAGCTCATATCCTCCAAAGAGAAAATTTTCAGCAAGAGAGCAAACAACTTTTAGGAAGAATCATATTTGGGAGAAATGGTGAAATTCCTGTAGATTTATTTATTTATTTATTGAATTTATATTGCCGCCAATTCGTCCATGACAACTCATGTTGGGTAATTAAAGTTCCTATCACTATTCACACCTGTTTGGTTTTGAAAAGTCACGTATGGGTCTCTTCCCTTCGTTTGAAAAGTGATAACCAATGTCAACAATATGCAGTTTTTATTTCAGTGTAGAAGTTCTCTACAGTACTGCCAAATTCGTTGACATGAATTTCTGAGCAGATACGGATATTTTTTTAACATCCTCCCTTTCCATTCTTTTCTTCCCATTAGGTTTATCTAACATCAGTTAAAATGCATTTGCCTTCCTGCATTAAAAGTTCAAGCTCATTTGATTTCCCATACTCTATACTGGTAGTCCTTGACTTATGACGGGTTGTTAAGCAACTATTTGAAGTTATGACAAGGGCCCACATGATCGCATTTCGGGTGCTCAGCAACCACTCTCTTAATGGTCATTTGCAGCATCCCTCAGTCACACAACTACAATTTGATTTGGCTGAAAACCCAGAGTTTGGGTTCGCTTAATGACTGCCATAAAAAAGGCCATAAAATTGGGCTGGTCACATGGGTGACCCACTTTATGATCAATGGTAGGCTCCATTACGACCATAAGTTTGAGAACTACTTCTAGACAATAAATACCATGAATTTTATCAATCAATGTTCTTCCTGCTTATTTATTTAGTAGTTTAATACACTAATACTCCTATTTCCTTCTATTAATTACAGTGTAATACATTTTAACTGAGGGATGCAGTGGCTCAGTTGGTATGACGCTAAGCTTGTCGATCAGAAAGGTCTGCAGTTTGGCGGTTCGAATCCCTAGCACCGCATAACGGAGTGAGCTCCCGTTACTTGTCCCAGCTTCTGTCAACCTAGCAGTTCGAAAGCACGTAAAAATGCAAGTAAAGAAATAGGGACCACCTTTGGTGGGAAGATAACAGCGTTTCGTGCACCTTCGGCATTTAGTCATGTCGGCCACATGACCACGGAGACGGTTTCGGACAGCGCTGGCTCTTCAGCTTTGAAACAGAGATGAGCACTGCCCCCTAGAGTCGGGAATGACTAGCACATATGTGCGAGGGAAACCTTTACCTTTACCTTACATTTTAACTGAGGTCTTTACAGTTTTGGCTCCAAATTCTTCTGGATTCCGTTTAGAAACCTATCCTGGTGAAGTTTGTCCTTTCTTCAGTCAAACATTTTCTCCCTATTTACAGTTTTTATTGATTTATAACATGACATACAAAGAGAATGCAAAAGTAAATATTAGGGAAATTAGTGAGGGAAAACAGGGAGAGAGAAAAAGGCATTGACTTCCAACTCCTTTGGTGCAGTAAAATAAGGCATTAACATCTACCCTCAACTTTTTAAATTTTTATAATAATACGAAGTCAAACATTTTTTGTTAGATATCGTAGTGCAACCCACACTTTGCAAGCCGTCTGTCATCCAGATAATGCAGATGGTGATCCAGGTAACCTAATCTCTCTTGTGGACACCATATGGGTAAGCCATTCACCTGCAGTATTCCTTATCTTTCCAGTCCTCTTCCGTGAACTCAAAAGACAGTTGAAAATACCAACTGAGCTTTCAGGTTCCTTTCTAGGTTTTCAATGTGCAGAGTGCATAAAACCGCTCATGACAGTATCATTTGTCCCCAGTTGATTAGCATTAGAATAACTGACAGACAGATGTAGGAAGTTGTTATTTCACATTCCTAATCTATCCCCTTCCTAGCTGATGGACCGGTGTAGATTTCTTTATAGAGTCATTTTGATGTGAGCTACCATGACATTTTTCCTTGCCTTTTGACCTTCAGAGATCTCGTCTCCTCTTCAAACAGTATCTTTTTCTTTCCCAGAAAACTTGTAGCTTATCAGTTTTGCAAGGTCCCCCCCACCTCGCAGCTGCTTTTAAATTTGTGAGGTACAAAATATATTCTGTGTTTCTTACTTTCGGATGCCAGCGTTGATCACTGGGCTTACTCCTTTGTTTCTTTTTCCTCATAATGAGCTTTCTCTCTCTCAGTGCCTGCAGTAGCATTTGTTTTGTTTTAATCTGATGAATTTTTAATGTACCTTAGGAGTTTAAACATGGCTGCCTGCTGCTGCAACCCTCTTTTTCTCTGAGGATCACTGCGGATTTTCAGTTCCTGCAAATATGTTAATTTTTCCCCCTCCAGGTAAGAAGGTGTTAGAAGTACTGCAAGCATCCTGTTCATTCACCTTCCTATATGATACCAATGCTATGAAACATCTGTTATTTGTTCCTTCCTCAGCCTCTTAGAACAGTCAAGTACACTGTATTGACTTTTGTTTTGCGCTGCTTGAATTTCTATGTCAAACTTCTTGTTAATTTGTGCCTTGGAAACTAGCTGCCTTTGGTCTCTGCGTCAGCCTGTGCTTACTCAGCAGAAAGCATTAACTCCAAAACCCATAATAACAAATCAACAACTCTTAAAATGTATCCCTTGCAATTGGTAGTAATTCAGGAGGTGATGTTTTCACTCCACCCAGCTGATCAACAGGCCCTCAAAAGGAGTTAGTTTGTGGCTCTTTTCCCTGATGATCTTAGTTACCAAAATCCAGGTAATTTTTCTTATGTCCTTCCTCAGTTTGCTTGCTTCCCGACAACTCAATTGGTTGTCCTCATTTTGGAGGATGAAGTTGTATGAAATAAACCTCTGTGGTTTGTGAATCATAGTTTGTGACTAGGTATATTGTATGATCCTTGGAAGATGGGCTATTTAACAAACCATGGCTGCCATAATGCATGAGTGAAGGTTACACGATTTTATAACGTTTTTCTCTTTGCTATGACTTGTAAGTTAGTGTACAAAAACTATGGGACCGTGTTTATGAAAACTTGTCTGTTACTTATGGTTTTCAGTTTATTTCTATGAGGAATATAATTTAATTTTGCTGCATCTTGCCCTAATTATATTTCTAGTCAACAAATACTGTACTTGTAGATTTCTTTCAAAGGACAGTTTTGTTCTAATATTAGCTCTGGGTTTCGGTTGGGTTCTGAACATCTAACAAGCCATATTGACTATGCCAGAATCAAACAAACCAAAAACATTTAAACAGAAGAGCAACTACATAGCTGTATGTAAACTACAAATTGCCTTTCAGTAGTCTATGGAGACTTACTTCCCTTTCAACATGATTGCTAAAAATTGACCAGACAGTTTCTTGCGAGAAAAGCTGCAGTTTCAATCCTATAATAAAAATATCACAAAATTTAAAAAGACAAAAATTTATTCCAAATGGTCCCACCCACGTGTGTGATATTTCCCACTCCTTTGAATGTTGCTGGATTAATCGCTATGGCTTGTAGACATGATGAATGTATTGTCACACTGCATGAACACGACTCTCTTTAAGATTTCTCCTTCCCTGAAACAGAGGCTTACTAGACATATCCCAACTGAAGTTACATGAAAATCTGTGAATATTCAAATATGGTAATTTGGGGGATTTTCCCCCCCAAACCTCAGCCCATGAGAGCCGTAGTTTTTAATATTGAATCTTGCATACAAACATTTTATCCTTGGCCCCTTTTCTTAGAGCATGACTTCATTTAATAATAATATTTATGGCACACAAATCTGAGTAGCAGCAGTCCTGTGGAGTCTGAAGATCTTAAATGTCGAATTGCATTTATCACAAATACAGAGTTTTCACCTTTCAAGAGCCAAACTCTCAAATATGACCACACACATTCCAGTTTAACTACTTTGAAAACTTTCCAAAAAGATAAAGTTGCTATTTAAAAAGTTTATAATTTACATTTTAACCCCAATCCAAACTACACTAATCTTCAAAGGGAGTTGAACTTTATTTATTAGTGACTTGAGAGAATGGATTATTTTACATGTAGTTCAAATGGACTAAACAGTGCTTTCACTCATGCTCTACATTATACTATTTGTGTGGCCATGAAGAGGTACCAAGATATATATTTCATTTAGATTCACTGTTAGAAATCAACCGTTGGTATTAGCGGAATGGCGTTTGAAAGGGTTTTTTGGAAATACAGTTTTTATATCTACTTACTCTCTATAGTACTCTCGAGGTACTCTCTACGGCCCCACCTGAGAAAAATTACAATAAGGAGAAAGGAGAGGATACCCACATTTTGTCTTGAAGATGAAGTGCTAACCCTATATTGAAAATCAATCAGTTGTAGTCACTCTTTCCCAGCTGGAGTTGATTTATTCATTTTAAAAAATTGTATTAGCCTTGCCTTTTGTCAATATGGTTTAAATCAGTGTCTTTCAAAACTTGGCAACTTTTAAGATGTGTGGGCTTCCACTTCCAGAATTTCCCAGCAGTATATCGGTTAGGGAATTCTGGGAGTTGAAGCCCACACATCTTAAAGCTGCCAAGATTGAGAAATATTCCTTTAAATCGTTCTGCAGCAATTCACTGTATCTGCATACTATTATAGCCCAAGCATCAACTCTTCTCCCTCCCAAGCGCAACCCAGGATCGCTGGGTCTGCTTTTTTCCTGGTACATCTGTTTCCAGACATCCTGGTATCTTCCCATTCAACGAATGCATACAGAAGGTTTGTGAGAAATCCGAGGGGTAAAATGGGATGAACTCTTAATATAAACAATCAACAACGGGAGAGGAGTTCATTAGTTGCTTTTCGCATAAACAACCATTCAATCCAAGCTACAAAAAAGGTCTAGGACCGCGATGGCGAACCTATGGCATGCGTGCCACAGCTGGCACGCAGAGCCTTCTCTGTGGGCACATGAACTGTCACCCAGCTCCACCGTGCATTCGCATTCGCCTCCCGCCAGCCAGCTGATTTTTGGGATGCGTGGGGTGGGCACATGCAGGAGATGTGCAAGCATGTGGGGGGGTTGGTCCTAGGAGGTTGCAGGGAGGCCTACTAGGCCCAAAACAGGGTGTGGCGGGGCGCCCTCCACAGTCCGTTTTTGGTCCCAGGAGGCTGCAGGGAGGCCTATTAGGCCCAAAATGGGGAGCAAGGGAGTCGCGCATGCATGCATGGGGGAAAGGGGGAGCAGGGAGGTCACATGTGTGGGAGCAGGGTGGGTTGTGTGCGCATGCTCAGGGGACGCATTGCATTATGGGTGCCGGCACATGTGCTCTCTCTCGTGCATGCACGCAGAACAAAAAGGTTAGACATCACTGGTCTAGGAAGAAGAGATTCAAAACAGAGATTCCACCTTAGTGAATCCATTAATAACAGAGTTGAAGGTAGTTACCTTAATGCCATTTTCCCCCCCATTAACACTCCTTCTTGAAATCCGTGATTCTTGCTTCCTTGACTGGGTTCTGCAATATGGAATTGACAGATGTAAAGTTGCAACACAATCTGGCTTTGTTTAGGCATCATACTAAATCACAGTTTACGGGAACGATACTGCTTAAGCTTCTGAATTCAGCATCCCGTTACTGGGTTTCTTCACTTGCAAAAGCATTTATTTCCTGGTTTGAACTAACCAATTTGTCACTGTTGTGCTAAATCATGATTTTAGTCAAGCCCATTTTATCCAACACAACTAGGAAGAGATTTTCTGTCAAATTTAAACTCTTGAACATCACATGAAGAATCTCTTAGTTTGTTAAACTATTCATAATGGCCGTATTCACTTATTGCACTAAGGTGAAATCAAAAGAATCCATTATGCCTTGACCCCAACATGTGAAAATAGCCATTGTGGTTTAAAGCAATGTTTGGTTAGTTAAACCAGCCAAACATCTCAGGCCTGAAATTTTCTTTTAAAACTGACCAGATATTATTTTAATCTAAAATCCTTGATTCAAATGCAGTGACAAATCACTTCTCATGTAAAGAAAAGCTAAATTGGACAGGAATCCTTATGATTATGTGAGAGGGGAAAAATAAAGTTGAAAATATGCAAAGTAGAGTTTTTTTTCTTTTGCACATTCTAGCTCAGTGTTGGCGAACCTTTGCGGCGCCAAGTGCCAAAATGGGGCACGCGTGTGTGCCGGAAACCAGAAGAGCAGCCCAGTGCGCATCTGCATGTCGGGAACATGATCTTCCAGTTTCCACTGCACACATGTGCATCGGCCACCTGGTCTTCCGGTTTCTGATGCACATATGCACACGAAGACCAGCTAGCCAGCATGCCGGAACCCGGAAGAGCAACAGGCGATGGCTCGCATGTCTGGAGAGATATCTCTGCGTGCCACTTCCAGCACGCATGTCATAGGTTCACCATCACGGTTCTAGCTTCTATGTTGTGCTTGAACCTTGCTGACTGTAATCCAATGTAGATGATCCATATGAAATTTCAAGAATTGTTTTAGTAGTTTTGGAGAAAATCAAGGAAATTGTTGAATAATGCAGCACATTATCTCTCTCTCCCTCCCCCTCGCTCCCTCTCCCTCTCTTCATCTATTTCCACCATTTGGTTCAGGATCAGTTTACATAATCATCTATTCATATTGCAAAATGGTTTTGTTTGTTGGCTGTATATTATGCTGCAAGTAAAGAATTTAACGTATTGTTCAACTTTGCCTTTCCTTGTATTCTTCGTAAAGAATACAGCACCTCTTCAGGGGTGGGTTCTGGATATTTTTACTGCCGGTTCACTCAAGAGTCGCGCTGCGGGTGAATGCACGCAGCAGTCAAAAATTAGCGTATGCGCATGCGCAGAAGCAAAATCCAAGATGGCAGCGCCCCCGGAGCCACCAACAGGACCAGCTCCCTGATGTCATCGCCAAGTTACTACCGGTTCTATAGAACCTGATAGAACCAGTAGGAACCCACTAATGCACCTCTTGAAGAAAGCTATATAGTACACCTTTCATGCTGAACTTCTCTTTTCTACATGCATTACTTGTGAAGCCATTCAATCTCGGTCTTCAAATGACACAATAGAGAGTTAAGTTATGCCATTTGATCTAGCTGATTAGGCATTTTTAAAAATATTTGCTGCAATGCTATTCTTATTCATTGCTTCTAATGACTTCTCATCCAAGATATTGGTCTAGTCTAGGCTTCTTTAACACACTGTTCAGGTTGCCTTTTAAACCTCATGACTTCAAGGATTAAGGAAGGATGTGCCAGGAACATAAGAAAATAGCTAACATTACTTCAGCAAAGTTAATATTTTAGAAATTACTATCTCTCTGAACTGCATTCAAGACTCAGTAGATCTGTTGTACTTTTTGCCATCCTAACATGATAACAGTATGAGAAGTATGTTTCCCATACTGTTCCTATTTCATCAACCAGAGTTTTTTTGCAGCTACTGCTTAAATATGTATGTGTATACATTATATATTATATGTTATACATTATATGTATGTATATGTATAGTTGTATATATGTATGTATGTTATGTTGGCTGTGACTGATGGTAATTGTAATACAGTACATCTAGAGGGTGCCAGTCAGAGGTGGGTTCCTACCGGTTCGGACCGGTTCTACCGAGTAAGTAGTAGGCTGCTGGTGACGTTACAAAGCCGGTTCTGCTCCGTGGGCGCCACCATCTTTTTTTTATTATTATTTGTTTTTTGGGGAAAAAATATTTGTTTTTGTTTTTGAATTGTTTTCGGATTTTTTTTCTTCTGTGCATGCGTCGCCATCTTGTTTTCGGCCTTTTTCCCCCCCAGGGCTTTTTTCTAGTGCGCATGCACACGCCCACGCAGCGCGGGAGGCAGCAAACTGGCGGCGAGGTAAGTTAGAACCCACCACTGGTGCCAGTTTGGGCAAGGCTGACTAGAGAGATCTTCAAGATGGCAAGAATGGTAAAGATCACACTGAAATATATTTTTGAGGTTAATTCTAAATGATTCAGCAGTAATGCAATTTTCTACTTGGGGACATGCGTCATTATCCACAACGGTATGAATAACAGTAGGGAATAAACAAAGATAGCATCCCTGTCTGATAACAGAACTAGGCCTGGGGGGGGGGCAAAATTTTCAGTAGAATATCTCTCCCCCTTTCCTCTTGCTACATTTTACCTCAGTAGAAGATATAGGAGGAAAGTTTTTTTAGTTCACTGATGTCAATAGTCCAGTAAGTGGGAGCTCATGTGGAGACCTGAAATAGAGAAATAACTGTTCGGTTTTAATTGATTTGTTACCTACTTTAAAATCTTCGAATCTGTTGGATCATTTCAAATGCCTTGTGGCAACTGACTCATATTTATGACGGTTGCAGTGTTCCGGGGGTCACATGATCCCCTTTTGCGACCTTCTGACAAGCAAAGTCAGTGCAGAAGCCAGATTCCCTTAACAACCTTGTTACTAAGTTCACAATTGCAGTGATTCACAGAACCATCGTGGCGACAAAGATCGTAAAATGGAGCAAAATTCGCTTAACAAACGTCTTGTTTAATAACAGAGATTTTGGGCTCAGCTGCGGTTGTAAGTCAAGGATTGCCTGCATTGATAAGCCAGGGATATATTACACAGGGGAAGCAGCTTTTAGTACTAACACAAAAACTCGTAACTCTTCAAAACGTTTCTGCCATTTGTGAAAATCTTTTGTTTGGAAAACCTGCCTCTCTGGTCTTCAGGTGTGGGAAATGTTGAGCGGATGGATGCCAAGAAGGTGTCCACAAAATGCCATATTGCCTGCAAGCCTTTATTTAGTGAATGTGGCAGACACGGTGGAATAGCTGGTGTTTGTGCAAGGTCAAATGTTTCTATGGCTCAACAACCTGGATCAAAGAACATGCAGAGTTTCTGTGATTTGGCTGTTTTTTGAGGTAGTATATTCTTAGACGTCCATCTGTTACAACTTATAAATTATGGTTTCTGGCTTGGAGTAATAGTTAATCCTAGCCAAATATATTCTGTTAAACAAATAATGTTAAAGAACCCAGCACTAAGTTATGGGTTAACTATGGTGTGCTGTCTAAGGCCATAACTGCTTGCTTTTATTTATGGTTTGTTGACTAAGCTACAGTTGCGTAGAGTCAAACAACACACTAAGCCAAGATGAATCAAAACAGATTATAACTCAGTCCATTGTATGACTCCAGCCATTGTGGTTTGATAGCCATGAGTTATAGTGTAACCTGTTGTATGAATGCAGCCTATTGCAACTCAACAGATAAAACATAGTTCAGTATTAATACAGTATGTGTGAACCCAGTGGCTAGGTTAATAAATTACAGGAAGTGATATTTGTGGTAGATTTACTGTCCTGTTCCAATCCAATCATTATGCTTTATAATCCTTAATTTATGATTTAGCGAGAGAGACATGAAAATCATGTTCATTGCTATTGCAGTTCAGGAGAAATTAACCTAACTCTGAGCTTCATGACATTTTGCCTAAGTGTCCTGATGCCAGCCATCTCCAATCCAGTGTCCTTCCAGATGTGTTTAAGATCACAACACCCAAATTTTCCAGTGAGTCAGTTAGCCTGGGAAATCTGGGAGTTGCAATTTCCATACATCTGGAAAGCACTAAGTTAGGAAAAGCTGTTGTATTATTTCTGAGGGTATTCAAGTCCTATGACATAACTGATCCAAAGTTTTCTCCCACCACGCATGGTGGTCTTTGAGACATTTTAAACAACTTGCCTTGAATTCTTAACTTTTATGTTTTGGTTTTTTTTTAATGCACTCTTTGCTCATCGTTTATAAAGTATTGTTCGCTCATGAATGCAAGACCTTATACGAGGGTTAGGTATTTTTATGGCTGTTTTCTGCAGCTCATCTTCTCTAGCCCCAGGACATCTGACGCTGCTGGCTGCTTCTCTCGGATTTTTCCTTTCCCATCGAATTCATTCACACGCATCTTTTTCTTTGCTGTTTTATAAAAAAAAACAACTGATCTAACCCACACTGATCTTAATACTGCTCATACTGCTTTCTAGAATTTGCGCTGTATGGTATAAAACTGCTGGAGATCTTGAGATGAAAGCAGTGACATTTTTGATAGCTTCAGGAAGCCTGGAAAAGTGACACTACTGCGGCTGTTTTGCCAATTGCCCTTAGCCATAATGTGGTTGATTTATTTGTGGCTTGGTATGTTATAAATAAACAACCATTGTAGGCTATCAGCTATGGTTTGTGGCTTGAGGGGTGAACTGAAAAATTGTTTATCCAATGAACTGTTGCAAAACAGCTGTGGTTTATGGGAATCCCAGACAATAACAAGGACCTGAAATAACTGGGAAAGACTGTTATGAAAATGCCATTAGCAGGTAGAAAGGATAGGAGAAGGTGCATTCAAGTTTTTTTTCAAATAAACTGTAGTGTGCTTAAGATTTTAATCCTAGACACCCAAATAGAGAGATTGAATTCCACTGCTTACACTAGCTAGTGTATGTTAATGCTAACTGTTAGGTTTGTTTTAACCACTCCGTCATGCGATCCAAAAATAGTTTTGGCCATACCACGTTATAATGTAAACCACGGCTTCCAGACCATAATGGAGGAGTTCTCAAATTATGCTAAGGAAAAATTTAAATTCAGGAAAGATGTCAGGCTGGTGCAGTGATGCTACATTTGGGGACAAGGTTGAAATCTTTGCGCCTTTTTTTCTTCCCGGGTTTGAGAGTTAAATAAAATACTTTGAGGAAATCTGTTGGAGGCTTAATGTGCCGTTTTAGCTGATATTGCATTCTTTTTTTTTTAAGTCTTTGTTGAATTAAAGCTGGAATCATACATCACTTGGGCTCATATTTTGAAAATAGAAGTCATCAGTGTAGAAACTAATTTAAGCAGTTTGTTCTACTAATTACCCAACAATTAAGGTTTCATACTGAAACATCAGTTTTAAGAAATAAGTTTGAGTGTAATTTATGTATGTCTGCTGAATGTTGATATACTCGCAGGACACACATCATGGGAGTACAGGTTAGTTTTACAGATCATGAAGTTACAGCTATGAATATGGGCATTGTCATCAAATGAAAATTTACTTGCCAAGCATTATTAAATTATGTTCCATGAGAAAGAAACTCACAAAGACAACGTTATACTTTTGGAGCAAGATCCCATCATCCAAGTCCAAGCAATAGAAGAAACAGTTTCTACCAAACCTCAACAGGTGCTTCCCTCTAAATCCTCCCAGTATACTCATGCAATGCATGGCCATAGAACATGTGATGTAACGCACCTGAGCTGCACCTGTCTGTCCTCTTGAATTGCACGACTATGTTTTTGGCATGCTTTCAATTAAAAATGGTAAGAATTACAATCAGCATCCTCAATCAATGTTCTCAAAAAAAGTGGATGTGATGTGCTCTCCATTGACCAAGTGAGTTATCAGAAGGTTCTGTTTTAGAATAGAATAGAATAGAATAGAATAGAATAGAATAGAATAGAATAGAATAGAATAACAGAGTTGGAAGGG
>JANHFT010003301.1:69750-82736 GCA_032467955.1 Pseudoxenodon macrops | reverse complement strand
GAGCAGACAGAGTCATTCCCAGTCCTGGAGGCTATATCCACCTTTAATGGAGAATATATTGGTTGACCTAGCTCAGGGGTGTCAAACTGGCAGCCCGCGGGCCATATGAGTCACATGCAGGCCATGCCCACCCCAGCTCCATGAATGGGAAAACATCGTGAAACATCATGTGATGGCAATGTGATGTGGCATGTTTGATACCCGTGACCTAGCTTATTTCTTTTAAAATCAGAACTGGTAAGTCGATATAAAGAACAGCTGATTTATATATTTAGCCTTCCATCAATTCATTATTATTCTTCATGGTTTTTTTTTGTTTGCATCAATTTTTTTTTTTTGTGCTAAACATCACCATTGCCATGCTACACTTTTTAATAATTCAACTTGAAAAGCTGTGAGGAAACATTATTTGAGAAGCAATCAAAAAATGTTAAGACTTAGCTGAGATACATCTAAATTATTTTCTACTTACCACTTCAAAATATGAGCCCTATTTGCCTATACATTTTGTGTCTAAGCAAAAGTGTTGTTTCTTCATAGTAACTAAGCTAGTCCACCATTTCATTTATTATTTATGTATTTATTTACACACACACACATTTTATATGCACATATTTTATACACATATACAAAAACTTAGATTTGTATCTGTTCATTTTGGAAAAATAATTCCAGAAGTTGACTTCTCGATCTAAAAATCACTAATGAAATCCATATGTACATGAAAACAATGATAAACAATCAATACAACCACTGTATTTTTTTAGCACATGCCCTGATGACATGCCTATTCACTCAATTTCTACTAAAAAAATTAAGGAACATAATAAAATATGCAAGTAAATCCCATCCTTTTTATCTTGCAATTTAGCACTTATGAAATGATATAACAATCAAAACATGAAACATGTTCTCTGGTAAAGTATTAACATAATCAAAGTGAAATGAACATATAACTTACAAACTTATGTAAGAATCCTAAAATCAAAATCAAATAGATTATAGGTATTACAAAAAAAACAAGTAAAAATGTTGAGTACACTTTCCCGGCTGGTCAAGACCTTGCAAAAGGTTGCATGTTGTTGGATCCATGTAGCGTTTTCAAGTAAAAGGGTGCTTCACTGGCTTTGAGAGTGGTGAGGTTTTGCCCAGAAACCAACCTTCTAAAGTTCAAAGTATCTTGCAGGAAAAGGACTGTCTGAAGTTCTATTAGTGGGGATTCAGGAAAAGACATAATACTAAGACAACATTGGTTGTACTTTTTGATAATCTATGATAGGCTGAGGATGGGATAATTATATTGCTCCTGGATCTCCTTGATTTCTTAGAAGCCTTTTGATACTACCACCAAGAAGTCCTTCTACCTTAGGTCAAGGATTGGGAGTGAGAGGTACAATGGTTATACACATCAGTGTTTTCCTTTTTCCAAGATCAGTATCTTCAGTATTATCATCATCTATATTATCAGTATATCTTGCTGAATGAGAAGCTATTTTCCCCTGAAACAATAGAATACATCCTCCAAAGTGAAGAGTGATGTATTAAACAAACTATCTGCAAGTTCTCTCATGTTTCCCTTTGTCATCATGAAGTTGACCACCAATCTTTATAAAGACAGCTGTCAATGGAATGTCATCTTCAGCATAAGCTTTAAATATTATTGAAGGACTTTTTTTTTCTCACACTATTCTTTCAGAAAGAAAAAAAACTGGTTGGTGCAAGAGCCAAGCTAGGAGAAATCAATTGTTCTTACTGCCATTAGCCATACTAGTTCACCCACTCAATTGATCAATCTTCCCAGAACCTTCTCTCCAGCTCTCTTCAGCTAGTTCTCCAGTGCATCACTCACTGAATTGCTCCAATACACCATCCAGTCTTCCTTTGCATCTTGTATCTCTCCCTTTGGCATATGTGCCTGATCTTTCTATGGACCTGCAGATCCACCAGATCTTTTTTCCCTTCTCTGGAATTTAAACATGAAGCATGTACATAACCATATCCGTTTTTAGCAGACCATAATGACGTCAGACTGCTTCTCCATGTAATAATTATATCATTTAACTCAAGTGCTATCCAGCTTACCGTTTTATCCACTAATTTTAAAAGAAAAAATTAGTCCACTAAACTGAGATTCATTAAAGTGATGTATTGAAATACATTCTAACATTCTTAGTTGAAGCAGAGTGCAATGAAGTTATTATGTTAAAAAGGACCAAATTGAAGATCACTGTCAGCCCTAAAAGGTCCAACCAAACAGTATTTCTCAAGTTTTTGTTGGGAGAAAAACTGGAAAAGGAAGCCCTATGTAATCATCTTTGAGTTTCTGGAGATAAGGCAAGATGTATATCTGATACAATAAAAACAGAATGCAGATAACTTTTGAGGGAAATGAAGTAATGTTATTTTTAGCATATGGTTAAAATTTACTAACTTTTATATTTCTTGAAAAATAAAATTTGGAATAAAGCAAAAGGATTTTATGTGTATTTAGCAAGATTACAGTTTGCAGCACAAAATTGAATTGTTTTGATTGGGCTGTTCTGTTTATATTTAACAAAGCATACACTAGCAGCACCTAGCAAGATGGAAGGTCTTGAAAAATCTGAGCTGGCCAGAAAATCATAATGCTGTAGGTTATATTGAGAATTTGAAAAACCACCCCAGAAGAAGGACTGGCCAACTATTTCCATACTATTGCTAAGAAAATTATATGGACTTATCCATGTAGTCATCAATATTCCAATTTGACTTATGCATCCCTTATGCTTTCATTATATTTGGTCAAAGGCTTTTAATGTTCAAATAGACTTATTATAGTATAATAATGACATTTCAGTGTATTTTATTATGCACTGAATTAGAGATGCAATAGCATTTCCAAAAAGAACCGGGGTATTAATTTGGGGAAAAAGGAAGAACTTGGTGATACAGATTATTCTCACTATATAAGCACTGCAGCTGCAAAATGGTTTTGTTCCAGTATCTAAAATAACACTAATCATTCTTGGATGCCTACTAATATACAGCTGCCAACCAAGCCAGAAAGTGATAATGATGTCCCTTCCTTCTAACAACTCTGACTATAAAATTCCATCTAATTTGCATGTATAAGCATAGAATATTAACATTACTTTCCCCTGTACTTGGTGTGAGAGTTATTTTTTTATATGTAAAATGAAACAACATCAAAGAATTAGATCCATGAACATATTTAGAAGGAAGGAAGGAAGGAAGGAAGGAGGGAGCAAGCTAATTAATTGCCGTTAGAAGTATTTTAAAGTACTGATATTAAAAAGTACAAGAAGATTCTTAATCTAAGATTTTTCTTGTTAAACTAGTTCAGAAACCATACACTCCAAACTTCTGTATTAATGAAGCAGATGTCTCTGGGACATTCACAAATAAAACCTGATTCATAAATCATTGGGGGGAAATGTTCACAGTATTGCTTTAACTGATTTTATAAAATCAGAGTAAAGATACTTAGCTCAATGATACAATAACAATCCATGTTTATTTCTAGCCATGTAAGAAATAAAACTTTAACATTCAGTTACACACATGATTGTGCAAGAACTCAGTGTTGAATCTTATAATGACCCAAATAGCTAACATCCATAATTCTTCTCAGGAAAATTAGGAGTGCGCTCTATGCCACATTGAGCTTCTTAATGAAAAAGTAAGATATAAATATCTTGATAAAAGCATTTATTAAAGACATAAATAAGACTTGGTCAGTTGAAATTGAAGAAATAAATAGGAATTTCAAGCTCTGCTGCATTTTTACGTAGCTGAACACATTACCCACATGCCATCTGAAAAAGTCATAATTACAAGTAGTCCTCAAATTACAACCACAGTTGAGCCCAAATTTTTTGTTGTTAAGCGAGGAAAGTGAGTTTTACCCAATTTTACAATCTTTTTTGCCATACTTATTAAGTTAATCATGCGGTTGTTAAGAGAATCTGGCTTCCCCTGTTGACTTTGCTCATTGGAAGATTACAAATTTACAAAATTACAAAACAAATGACCTCAGGACACTGCAACTGTCATAAATACATGCCAGTTGCCATGTGCCCAAATGTTGATCGCGTGACCATGGCCTTGCTGCAAGTTGTAAGCGGGAAAAACAATCCTAAGTCACTTTTTCAGTGCCATTGTAACTTCAAATTGACACTAAATGAATGGTTGTAAGTTGAGGACCATCTGTATAGCTTATTTCTTATCAAATAAGATATACATATAAATAAAACACATATCCACACATGGATACACATGACATTTAAAAGTCAGAGGGTATATTGCAGATTGATTGATTGATTGATTTAAAAAAAGCATTTGCTGTTTATGCACTGTGATTTGAATAAATCAAAATGTTCATATTGGACTAAGAAAATTGTCTTGGGTTATAAAGAAATGTACTTGGTCCATAATGCGCACAGCCAAAAATGCAATCCAAGTTTAATTTCTATAACAAAAAAGATTAATAACTTGAACTTGCTGAAGTATGCAACCTGACAAAAAATGCCAATGGTGATCCAGGAAAAATGGTTTGAATTTTTGATCCAGGAACACTGGATCAAGACTGTGGTTTGATCTGAGTGTTTTAGTTCATTGTCATTTCAGTCTTTTAAGTTATCAGAACTAAGTAAAATTCTCATTGCAAATTTTTTTTTAAACCTGCAAGCTTCTTTCATCACATGCTATAGTCCTCTCTACTCTCTGAGATAGTCACTCTCCTATTCTCTGGGATAGCTGTTTTAGGAACAATGTGTTAACTAAGATTAAAACCCATAATAAATGTTAAAATCAATATAATTATTTTTTTAAATATATATATACATGTTTAGCCACAATTTTTTTAAAAAATTTGCATTTATTTCCAACTGCAATCCAACATCCTGAGAAGAGAGTGTATTGAGCTCTTTCTACTATTATGAATGGGGGAAATTGTCCCAAAGGTGGTTTTTCTAGATGCAACTGGACTTTCTGGTTTTTCTTTGAAGACATTTTGGACAGAGAGGACCGCTGCTTTGAAAGAGGGGATAAAAAGACCATCTATGTCAAAATTGAACAGCCCTCTCTCAATAGAGGGTGAGGGATATGACACCATCTATCTACAACACAGTCCTTTCAACAGTTTCAAGAAGGCTCCAGACCCATTTGCACCACTCAGGTGACCCTGAGGACAAGATAAAACTCCAGGTGGCCTCAACAATTATCTAAAAGAATGCAAATGAGCAGCTGTCTGCAAGGAGTATAAATTCTTCCATTCCCCACAATCGAGTGACAGCTGAAGAAGCTTCTTGGATGAGAAGTGAAAAGTCTTCAAAAGAAAAAAAACAAGAAAATCCAGTTCCCTCTTGAAAAAGCACCTTTGGGACAACAATGACCTAGATGACTGAGAATCTCCATAGATAGTGGGGAAAATTGTTGTCAGAAAGGGAAAAGAGAGTCAGTATTAACAAAATTCAATAAGCATAAATAAATAGATTGGGAAGGGGTGGGAGAGAAACATCTAGGAGACATGGCAAAATAGTCATGCTGTTACCGTACTTGAATTACCTATATCTGATATTCAAGACTGAGCCTCAGTTTGGAAACTATATTTTAGAATGCTGATAATGATTGATTCCTGCAGATCTCAGGCTAACACATTTCTCCAGTTTCTTAAAGGTCTTATATACAACTGTCTTATCAGTGCATTGGGGTGTCAGAACTGTATCCAAAGAATCTTCTGATAAAAGGATGTGATGCATCGTGAGGACCAGGATTCACAGGATACGGGGGAATCAATGTCACTCCTCAGGAAGTAACTGAAGAGAATATTTTCTCCTGAGGAAAAAATAATTAGAGGTGAAGAACTTCTAGAAACTATGTCCCTTCTCCTCAGTCCTATAGAGTAGAAACAATTCAGGGTGCAAAAACTGGAATGTAATGAGGCTAATGGCTGACAAATCAAGACTGCCCTGGCTTATTTGTTAAGCAGTACCTGGGAGAGATGCCCTACTTAGCAAATATAATCAAATAGGACACAGTGGCTGCTATGTATCTTCCTGGATCTCAATTAAACTAGTAGGACCTAACAAAACCTAATAATTTGGGGTTTAATCACATTTTGCTTCGTTATAAAAATACTACCAATTAGAGGCCAGATAGCTAACAAATATGGAATTTGTTTCCTTAAAGCTCACAACAAGAATCTGCATTTTAAGAATCTAACAAATTGGTAAGATAGCTACAAAAGTAAAATCATTCTCTCTACAGTATCATAGTTAATTTTAGATATGTTTTTTACCAGGCAAATGAATGTGTCTATGATCCAGTTAAGATGCAAAATATTTCTGCAATAATAATAAAAGCCTCTAATATAATTTCAGTTTACCAATTAAGACCAATACAAAAAATTTTGTTGACGAGGCAGTTTTTTGCTCCACCCATTTCATATATAAAACAACCTAGTACTAAATATAGGAAGGACAGTCTACCTAAATCTAATACTGTAACTTAGTAAAAATCACAAACATCACATTTTAAAAAAAAATGGGGAAACAGACTTTTGATTGGGTAGATATATAAAGCATGTGACAGGAGAAATAGAAATAGAATCTGCTGCAAATCTCTTTATTAAGTCCAAATACACGTCCTATAGGAAATTGATCTAATTAAAAGAGTATAATTTTTTTATCAGCAAATAGCCATGAGATAGGGTTGAAAATTTTGTTACAGGAAAGCTGATTCAGCAGAATGCAATGGAGTGGGCAATTTATGCATATAATTTGGAACATACATCCCAAAAGTCATCTGAGTTGACATGCCTTTGCATGCTTAAAGCCAAAAACCAATCAGGTGATAAGTCATCTTGAATTTTCTTAATGTATTGCTATATACTGTAGAATGTTAGTACATGAAGAAAATTTCCAGCTTTCGGTCTGATATACAAGTGATTGGCAAGAAGCTTTTCTATGAGGAAACATTAACATCTGTGAATCTTCAGCTACAATCTGAAAATATATCTATATAATGTATATTAAATGATTGAAATGATGATGACTGTTAGCTTAGATGGCTTTGAAAAGTATTGATACATTTTCACAAGAGGAAGATGAGATTATCAATTATTATTAGCATGACAGGAAAATACAACCTCAGTATTCAAAAGCAACTTCTTTTACTGTATATGCTGTATAGTGTAATATTAATGTAGCATCATGAGTTTTCAATTCAATTGTATAGAATGTGAAGGATAGGTGTTTTTATTTTATTTTTATAGTTTTCTTATGTATGATGTACACTGAAGATGACATTTAATTTTGTTGTACAAGGTGCAATGACAATAACGCAAACTCAACTTCTACTTAAAATTAAGGACAAACAATATAGCGATCTATAAACCTGATGTAAGGAGGGGATTATGTCCTGAAAGCCTTGCTAAAAATAAATTGAGGGTAATTGTGGATAGTTCCGTTAGCTTGCAATGCAAGGCAAAAATGCTACTAAACATAAAAAAGGAAACAAAACCTGTAATGGAAGAGATGTTCAGCAGACATCAAAAGGTCTAATCAACCACAGCACTCTCATATGAATATTTACTAAACCAAATCTGCACCTCAGAACTCCAAATTCTAAGGAGAATTGTTTTTTGTGTTAATACTCATATTCAAAAAGTAATAAGCTTTACAATATCAGTTTATTAACACATGAGGAAGACAAGGTATTAAACTAGGCTTAGCCTGGATTAGCCAGATCTGTTCTTTTTTTTTTTTTAAACGATGCAGAAGATTAGCAATTGAAAACTTGTTTCTCAAGCATTCCTTGTTCAATAAATCCTTTCTTTAAGACATATGGCAAAGAACTTTAAGAGCATTTAGAATAGAATAGAATAGAATAGAATAGAATAGAATAGAATAGAATAGAATAGAATAACAGAGTTGGAAGGGATCTTGGAGGTCTTCTAGTCCAACTCCCTGTTTAGACAGGAAACCCTACACCACTTCAGACAAATGGTTATCCAATCTCTTCCTAAAAATCTCCAGTGTTGGAGCATTTGCAACTTCTGGAGGCAAGTCGTTTCAATGATTAATTGTTCTATCAGGAAATTTCTCCTTAGTTCTAAGCTGCTTCTCTCCTTGATTAGTTTCCACCCAGATATATTTGCAGCATGATAAAGAAACTTCTGCCACTGCCTAGGATTGAACTCTCAGCCTCCTGACTGTGAGGCAAGCATCTTAATAGCAATAGCAATAACTCTTAGACTTATATACAGCTTCACAGTGCTTTACAGCCCTCTCTAAGCAGTATACAAAGTCAGTCTATTGCCCCCCAACAATCTGGCTCCTCATTTTACCAACCTCAAAAGGATGGGAGGCTGAAATCAACCTTGAGCTGGTGAGAATCGAACTCCTGGCAATCAGCAGAATTAGCCTGCAATACTGCATTTTAATCACTTTGCAGGCAAGGCTCTTTTGATTTTCTGACACTAACCTCTAGGCTACCACGATGCACAGTAACAAGGCTTGATAAAGAATGAAAATAAATATTGAATAAATTCTCACTTTAAATGGATAAACATTGCGCTAGTGTATGTACTTTTCATAAAACCAATTTGAACTAAAAGGTTCAAATGGACAAGTGAATGAGAATAAAAGGAAGGGGAGGGGATCAAAGTTGGCACCAAAGTGAAATCAGATGGTGCTCAGGACATGAGTGTTCATGTAAAGAACACATGAACATTGATCCCCAAGACTTTATACTTTTAACAGTCAGGCCTCTTGGGTGAAGGGACCAAAGAAAGAAACAAACAAAATTATATGTTGCTAAATCCAAATTGTTCTGTGTGCCTTTGGCGTTTAGTCATGCCGGCCACATGACCACCGAGACGTTTTTGGGACAGTGCTGGCTCTGTGGCTTTGAAACGGAGATGAGCATCGCCCCCTAGAGTCGGGAACAACTAGCACATATGTGCGAGGGGACTTTGACCTTTACCTTAAATCCAAATCAGAACTCCCCAAGGAGCAAAGGAAACAGGATAGGGTAAATATCATAATGAGCAAAAGGCCACCACTTTCAACGGGAACCCAAAAAGCAAGGGAGAAGCAGGAAGGAAAATAAAAGTGCTTATTGTGGAGGCACTTCATGGCAGGACCTTAATCTGAAAAGAGGAGCCACATACAAAGCAACCTGACCTGTAATAGGGTCAGCAGGAGACTAGATTAGTATGGATTCATCAAGAGAGGCTAAAGTTCACTAGGCAAGCAAGCACCGATTTGCCTATCAGAAAGTGAATCACAAATCAGATCATCTAAACAGGATTTCTGACATCAAGGTGAGACATCAGCAGCTGTTTCCAGACTAGCCTCAAGTGCTCTCCAGTTTACAAGTTTGAGATGGGTTGTACTTTTTTTTTTTATTGACTTGGATTTCTCAGTAAAATTCCACCTAACCCTTCAACAAGGGATATTATCAAGTTCGCATGAAATGTTAGTATCACTTTGGTAAGGCCACACTTGGAATATTTTTGTCCAGTTTTGGTCATCACGATATAAAAAAAATAGATGTTGAGACTCTAGATAAGGGTGCAGAGAAGAGCAGCAAAAATGATTAGGGAAATGGAGGCTAAAACATCTGATGAATTGTTGTAGGAACTGGGTATGTCTTATCTAAAGAGAAGGATTAGGGGTGACATGATAGTTATCTTCCAATATTTGAGGCCATGAGTGAGTGTGTGTGTGTGTGTATTCTCCAAAGCATCTGAGGGCAAGACAAGAAGTAACAGATGAAAACTTATCCAACCTAGAATTAAGGACAAATGTCCTGACAGTGAGAATGGTTTTCCTCCAGACGTTGTGGGTGCTATTTGTTCAGAATGGTATAGGTTCCCCTGCTTGAACAGGGGGTTGGACTAGAAGACCTCCAAGGTCCCTTCCAACTCTGTTATTCTGTATTCTCTTTTATCTAAAATTAAACTACAGGCAGGATTATTTCCTGATTTTTTGTTGCAAAATTCTGGGGCCGATATCTTACTCCGGTAATAGCTTTTGTGCACGTTCTGAGTCACCTACTTTGTCTGTGGAGATTCTCAGTCATCCAGGTCATGGTTGTCCCAAAGGTGCTTTTTCAAAAGGCAACTGGATTTTGTTTTTTCCTTGAAGACATTTCGCTTCTCATCCAAGAAGCTTCTTCAGTTCTATAAGCAGCTTTTTAGGTCAGAGGCCCAATTACCTCTGTTCATCCTATATAAATTGCACATACATACAATAAATGCAGTAATGCTGTATATTCTGCACTAGCAGTTTTCAAACTTGGCAGCTTAAGATGTGTGGACTTTCAACTCCCAGAATTCCCCAGCCAGCATATAAAACACTATTCTGCATCCTCCCATCCTCTTGATTAGAATATTCTCTGTACTGGGTCATGATTTTAAAAACTTGATTTGAAATTAATTGGAAACAGAATAATCCACACACGTATGTACAGTTTGCATTACTACCTTCCCTTCATGCTAATAGTTGAAAAACTGTAGCATCATGTTATAAGGAGGCAAAGTCTAACAAGAGTTTTTTATCCCTAGGTAAAGAGCATGAGATTGTCCTGCTTTTTGGAACATGTTTGGAGAGACTTGCTTTGGAAATCTTAATCAAATGCATGATTTAAAAAAATACAGGATACTAATTACGCCAATTAAAATGCAGAAACAAAAATAAGTGTCCTGAGACGAAGGACAGAACAATCTTTTTACATGAGCAATGTATGTGAAAAATCACTTTCCTAACAAACAGAATAAGAGATACAGAATAAGGAACAAGAAGATACTAAACCTTTGCTCCAGAAAAGTTCTGTCAATATCTACTGTTGTGTCCTTGGTGCTTTCTGAGCTTGGTTGTTTTCTTACATATGTTTCATTACCCAACTAGATAACATCATCAGTGCTAGAAGGGAGTAGGGTTTATGCTACCTAGTTGGGTAATGAAACATTGGAAAGAAAACAAGCTCAGAGAGCACCAAAGACCACACAGTTGAATCCTGAGCTACATGAATTCTCTTCTATTGGAATAACTACTGTATCCGTGTTATCTAAAAGATAAAATATGGAATGAAAGATTCCATTGTCGTATGCTTGGTTACTGCAATGCTTGAAATAAATAAAAAATAGGATTCAAATAGGGCTCATCTGGGTCTAAAAACATTCTGCTGGAGGTAGAAATGAGCAACACATTCTCCCTGATGAGGAACTATTGTGCAATTCATTTATCACTTCATCTATGTTGTCATTGGTATCACCTCCAAAATCTTCAGTGATGTCAGAATAGGATACTGCTATGTAATCTATCTTGTCTGGCAGAAGTTTGAGGAGCATTATTGAGACTTTGAAGACAAACAGGTAGGAATGAAAGTCCTATTCAAAAACAAGAATTCAAACAACAGCTTCCAGGGAAATTCCGTTGCCCACACAATCCATGCAAGAAAACAGCATGGGGTGTGAAGTAGGGCAAAAACTTTCTTGGTGCCATATTCCAGGTCTCCTCTGACTGGAGGAGGAGAAAAAGAGTGGTGGCTGTGGATGATGGGGGGAAGAAGTAAATAGTCAAGAATTTAAAAATGCAGCCTTTAAACCAGGATGGATGTTGTGTCAGGATGACTATTGTATCAGACATGGTCTCGCACAATTAACTTCACTACTACAGATTAGATATCTTGCTAAGAGTCCCTTCTCCCTTTGCAAGGTTTCTGGCACTTGGATGGGGTGGCAGATCTTATCTGGGGTGCCTCTCTACTGTAATATTCTTGTATCATTAATTCATTAATTTACTATTTCTATGTCTTTGGTTGGTTTGTTCTCTGTTGTATATTGCCCAAAGTCCAAAATTTGAGCAGTTAAGAAATACATATTTTCCCCATGATCAGTCTTCCTCAGTCCAATGCCTTCAACATGGCCAAAATCATGCTTCAGCACAGCTGAGAATTCTGGGAACTGTAGTCTCTGTACTGCTGGAGGGCACCCAATTAGAGAAGTTGTCTTTCAACTCGTGAGTTGGAGTTTAGTGCGCCAAGTTAGCATTAAGCAGTTCCATCAGAGGTGGTGGGTTGCTACCGGTTCGGACCGGTTTGCCTGAACTGATGGCGGAAATTAGCACCCGCTTGCTGAACCAGTAGCGATGGCCACCTGGCCACGCCCCCGAACACAGCCCTCCCAAGCTCTATTTTCACTGGCAGAGGGTTGCAGGAGGCTGTGGTAGCCGAAAACAGAACTTGGGAGCCTGTTTTCGCTGGCAGATCCCTTAGGCTACCACAGGCGCCCCCGACAGGAATGATGTCAAGCTGGCCACGCCCACCCTGACCACACCTACCTACCCTGGCCCACCGAGGTCAAACACAACCCCGATTGCGGCCCGCCAATGAAATCGAGTTTGACACCCCTGCATTATACCATCTCCTGTGCAAGCTCAGCATGGAAAAACCATCCGTCAATGCACAGCTTCCTTCGCTGTGCGACTGGTAGACAGATTTTTCCATTCTACCATTCTGCTCCTCCAGCACACACACACACACACACACGTCTAACAAATGAGAGAAGAGCCTGAAATTGCCACAGTATATAGAAGATGTGAATAACATGACCCTGTTTTCTTATTTCATGTATGGGTCCTGCTGTATCTGAGTAGCCTGTCTTGCCTTCCTTTGGGGAGGCTGAGCCATACAAGGCATTTTTTGTCCCAAGAAGACTCATTCTGGGGCTGGAAAGTTTCACATCTGCTTGCCAGGTGGAGCAGGCCACCAGGAGCAGCAGGTACAGCCCAGCGGAGGCAACCAGGAAGCAAAGCCCGGGTGCAAACAAACAACAGCTTTACTGTAGCAGAAGGCTATAGATTGGAAGGGGGAAAAAAGGAATTGCTTCAGCGGCCTCTGAACTGCTGAGCTGGGTGATTGATGATCGCTGCTGCTTGCTGTTTAGGAGGTTGCATACCTTGGGCATAAACATGCGGGTT
>JANHFT010003300.1:105004-119875 GCA_032467955.1 Pseudoxenodon macrops | reverse complement strand
TTCGGTGTATAAGATGCACCCAAGTTTTCACCCTCTTTTTGGGAGTAAAAAGGTGCATCTTAAATATAGCTGGCCCAAAATAACCAGTACTGATCTAACTATTGCTGTGTATGCTACTGGTTTTAAAGGGGTAAATGAGGCTGGCAATCTACCGGTATTAAACTATAATACTGAAAGATTTAGCAAATGGAAGAGGTCAATACTTGTGGATACATCTGATGAAAAAAGATACTTCTGCCTTTTTGTACTATGTAGAAATTATATTGAACTGATGAAGTGTCAAAGAGACTGAAGGAGGGCAAATTTCCTGAGGATTCTAGAGCAGATCATAAAGAACTAATCTAGTCTTGAAAACAATATGATTATCACTGGAAATCTACATGGCTTTGATTAAAAAACAGGTATTTTATTGGCAAATTATCCTTATTTTAGATCAAGTAACTCCACAGCAGATTATAGAAATATTGTCCCCATAATATACTTTGATTCCAGGACTTTAATTAAGTTTTCCACATAGGAAAGTTTAGGAAGTTACTTAAATTCTGGATTATATGTCTAAACAATTGCTGGAAGAGGATGAACAAGTATGCTAAAAATGCTCATGGGCCAGAACAATAAAGTTCAATTTCATTAATATGCTTCTTAATGACAAATGAAGATGTGGCAGGAAATCTCATCAAATTTTCAAGACTGCAGAAAATCAGATGAGGAAGCCAGGATTTTAAGATAGAAAGAAATTTTTAAATAATTTTGATATACTATTGAAAAGGGTTGAAACCAGCAGAATAACAAAACGAAAAGAAGACAAATTCAGACTTACCAAAGTGAAATCAAATCCCTGATATAAAATGTGAGGCAACAACCCTAATAATAGTATTGGGGGGGGGGATCAGAATAACAGAGTTGGAAGGGACCTTGTAAATCATCTAGTCCAATCCCCACCCAAGCAGGAGACGCCTACACCATTTCCGACAGATGGCAATCCAGTCTCTTCTTGAAAGCTTCCAGTGATGAAGTTCCCACAACTTCTGAAGGCAAGCCATTCCATTGGTTTATTGTTCCCACTGTCAGAAAATCTTGGAAGAGTAGTTGAGGAAAAACAATTAAAAATGCAAGTGTCCAAAACTAAATTAATAATGCAATGGGCCGTTCAATTTTGAAATTAAAACTGTACAAAATGTGTTCATATTTATTTTATTTTACAAAGTTTTGTATTTGTTTGAAAATGGACGGATTAAAAAGTATCTGGGGGAAAATACTGTAACATGCATGCATAGAGCAATAGTACAAAAGGCAGAAGTATCTTTCTTCATAGTAGCATTTTTATTTTACAAATTCCAATCACTTGCATTCCTTGTCTTCCCTTCGGTTTGCAAATAGACCTTAAACAGAATTATCAGGAAAGTCCTACTGTACTTAAATATATAATACAGGGTAAATGAGGCAATGAGCGAGCACTTCACAACTGTGTTAACACCACCACCACCCAAACACACACACGCTTCTCTTTCCTCCATGGAAGACTACTTAAGCCCAGGTTTACATTTCGGATTATTAAAAATATGGAGCTATGCCTCTAGAAACTGAGACACCCGTCATCGACCCAAGGAGCACCGGACGCGGCTCTTGTGGGTGGATTCAGCAACCCCACTTCACAGCAGAGCGCTCCGCAAAGGCAAAGCGGAGGCGGCTCGGCCAGGAGGGAAGCCAAGCAAGGCTTCCAAACGTAGAGCGCAACCCAGCAAGCCCAAAAGGGCAAGTTTCCCCGGCCGCGTAAGCAAGCTCAGCAAACGGGCGGGTTTTTGTGGGTTTTTTTTCCCGGCCGCCCACGCGTTGCAAAAGGGTTCGCCCGGTCGGGCGTCGGAAGCCTGCCTGGCTGCCTGCCGAGGGGCGCTATAGCGCGGTTTAGTCCTCTGCAGCTCGCCCCTCTCAGGCTTGGCGGAGGCGGAAGCGTCTTTCCGTTCGCGCTGCTTCCTTCGCCGCCTCCCCCTTCCCGTCGTCAGTCCGCTTCGGTCGCGGCCTTCGCGTAGCGGCTGGGGAGAAGTCTCGGAGAGACGACAGTCGCGGGGTAAGGTAAGCGCGGCGCCTTGTTTTCCCCTCACTCACTCACTCCCTTTCCTTCGGGGGATCCTGACGGGAGAGACTCACCCGTTTGGTGGCCGCCCTAGCGCGCGTGTAAAAAATTGTTTTAAAAACTTGTAAAAAACGCAAAACTCGTGGGGCTGCTTGTCTTTCCGCCGACGTCCTTCCTCTCTTCTGGTCTCGTTGCTGGTCCCCTTTCCTAGCCTGCGCCTCTGGCTCAAAAACTGTCCGGAATGGGTCGTGGGACCCCGAGTGGGTTCAATGGGGGAGCTTGGTCGTCTCTGTCGCTGCCCATCCAAGCTCTTGTGTATAAATAGGAAGATTTCTGAAGTTGAAAAGTTAAGAGGTAGAACTAGGGAGGGTGCAACGTCTTTCCTGTTGTACCTTGTCGGGGCCTTTGAGGATCATATGTCCCACTAGTTTCTTCATTTGTGTGAGACTTTGACTGTCTATGTATTTTTTTCTCTCTGTCTCATGTATATTTTTGGGTTGGAGCTATAAAAAAAAAGCTGGTTTCTTCATCAAAGCAAAAATACATACCTAGGCAGCAAAAAGGAAGGCAGGAATGCTTTCATTTATGTGGCAACCGGGATATTTTCTGAGATCATATTTGCTCCCCATTTAACAGTGTGTAGTATAACTATTCTAAATCAAGATCTGGTTTGAAATAAAGGAAGCCAGGACATAAGCCTAATTAATGTTTAGTCCTCAAAGTTTCAAAAGAGTATATTCAGTTTCCTGTGCTGCTGTGGGTGGGCAGTTTTGATTATGTCATTTTCTTAAGTATTCAGAGCTGAATTCATTTTAATTCTGAAATAGCACATTTAATTTTCCCTTTGCTTTAGAAAGCCTGCTTTCTTAAATGTAATGTGCTGGCAAAGTGTTGATTTGCTACTGGAGAAATTTAAATTGAATTACTTTTTTTTTAATTTACAAACTGGCTGTTTGTAATGATCATGATGATATTATCACTGCTGCCTTATCTTGCCAGTTAAAAGTCACTACCGGTAGATATTGAATGCTCTTGTTGGATGTTTCAGGCACAGTGGGACCAGCCTAGTATTACCATTTTATTTCTTAATAATTGTATATCATAGTGAAATAGATAGTCCCTAGTAATTTAAAATCTCATAATGATCATCATACAACATAAAACATAGTCATAATTAAAGCACATTAAATAGGAAGTTATATGTTATCCATCAGAAGAATGTCCAGTGATGTAAAAGCTAACATGAACTTACAAGACACTTGATTAAAACACAAAATTGTGTTCCCCAAAAATGAAGTCATCTTGTAAATGAGGTCTTGGCACACTGTGACAAAACCAACAGTAAAATCCCCCTTGAAATTGAGGTCAGAAGGGTGTCTCCATCAAGCAAAAGATAAAGCTTTCTGAGAGAGTTACTGATAAATGTAATTTAACTCTGAACAACACATATTTTGAAGACAATGAATTAGGAGCCTGGCTTTTGTGTCAAATACAGATAATTGCAATCAAAGTATGCTTTGTCTGTAATTACAAAGACTGAAGAATATATATGGTAGAAACCTGCATGTTTTGAATAGAACTTGGAAGAAGTATTTCAAGCCTCATATAAAAATAGCACCTCTCTGTTACATTAAAGTAATCCCATATACCTTACTATATCTGTCGACACCGAATATTGTAGCCTTCACATTTATTGACCCTTTGTTTTAATAATAATTTATTAAATTTTATGCTGCCCAATTCCAAACAGCTGTGGACAGCTCACAGCAATCCAATAAATTATAATGAAATGAATATAAAATGGACTACACCACAGATCAGATGAAATGAAATGAAGCAGGGTGTTTAGTTCTATTTGACAGACCACATATTAAGATAAAAGTTTGTTGCTTGTTGTTTTCCAATCAATATATTGAAATAAAAAATGACTATCAAAGATAGGTAAGATTTGAACAGGGGCTTTCCCACTACTGTAATTAGCATTTTAAACCTATTTTCTTGATTAATGTAGTTACATTGTTTAGCATAATGAAACATAGCTTCTGTGCTGGACTTAAAACTGAATATTCTCTTATTATTTAGTGGCTTGGAAGAAGCCCCCACACTCTTTACAATGTTTGTACTCTTTTTGAATAATCCCTCAAGTACTTAAACTAGTTTGCAAAAACAGTTTGCAATGATGACAGACACGTTCCATACATTGGTCATGTTTAAATGTGACAATGAGCATACTTCGTTCCTTTTTCCACAGTTTGGATTGACTGAGGAATTTGTTGGTATAAATTTTTCAGTGTTGAAATTAAAGCAAAGCACATTCCAAAATCATATTGATATCATAATCACATTAATATAAAGGTAATGGATCAAGATGTGAATTCTTAAAACTGCTTTCTATTTGTTATCAGAAATAGAAATTGGAACTTATGCAACCCGTTCTGTTTTCCTTTTTAACAGAAATGGGCTTTCCTTAATTGGCAATGATTCGAAACGGAAACTGAAACTGGATTAAATTACTTTCCAGTATTGTGTACACTGAGGATCATGTAACCTAATTCCATGCACTATTTCTTCACTATTTTTAAATTGAAAGTAGGAGTTGAAGTATTATAGCTTTTTAATAGGTTTGAGAATCTACTACCATGTCTGTAGTGTATACATAGTATAGTAGTAATGAAGCCAACAAAATTCAGACTCGGATAAACTACAAATAGTAAGCAATCTCTTAATCTATCTTCCAGCGAACGTCTGAGATGACGAAAGTGGTGGTCATGATAAGAGAACGATATACATTACATTTCACCCATGTCATTCAAAATACATTTATCCTGTTTTTAGCTATAATATGCAAAGGCAGAAAACGCACTATGCAGAAATCTGGATTTAATGAGAAACCCAATATGGAGCTTTCAGACAGGTTATAATATAATATCTGTTGGTGCCTTATTAAAGTAAATTTGACTTTTCCTTGGATGTCACAACAATCAGGAAAAGATACAGCTTTTTGAAACAGTTGCTGATAAATGTAATTTAACTGTCTGTTTTTTCCTCTTCAAATCTAGGTTGCGATGTACCGATAGTTTTAAAGTTTTCCCAAAGTCAGTCATTAATGACAGATTATTAGAAATAAAGTGTCACTGAGTATATATTCTCACCAGTAACACACGTGTAACTGCTGTTAAGTTAAACAGCAAAGATGAAATGTAGATATGTATTTCCCTCTCAAATTAGTATACCAGCATATATTAAGCACCATTGCCAGTAACTGATTTCCTTTCACATAATTGCTTTCCTGGCTTTCATTTAGGATCAGAATACATACCTCAAAGCAGTATTTTAAAAAGAGGAAGGAAAATATAAACATCTGAAAAATTATAATTTCGGTTTTCATATGTTTATTAATTTTGATTTATAACCTGGGTTTATTTAATACAACTCAAGGCAGTATGCATAAATGCTTGATTCTCTTGCTTTTCCTACAACAATCACCCTGTGAAAATTGGTTGGTTTGAGAGAGAAAATGTCTGGCCCTAAATGATCCAGCTGGCTTCCATTTACCAGTTTTTACTTCAGCACCTCTTCTGGGAAGTACAAAGAAGGCCTTCTAGGACTGGGAGATGAATACTGCCTTGAGTTGTATAAAATAAACCCACGTTATAAATCAAATTAATAAATATATGAAAATTAAAATTTTGATTTAGTCCTAATAAACAAAAACTGGGTAAAATGAGGAAAAAGCCTTCAGTGACCAGATAAACAAAGCTCAGAAGTTATATTTTATGAGAAAATTAGCATTCTCAAAGAGAAAATAAAGTGGGTGTAAGAATGTGATATTTCTATTTTCATAGAAAAAAACTACATAGAATTTATAAGAAAAACAAACTTTCCTTTAGTTAAAGTCTAACTAAAATATCCTATTTTGGTAACTTCCATGAATAAAAATAGTTGCATGCAGCTGCATAACTGAAAGCGTAGTTGTAGACCAAATGTTTACTGCTGTTTATTTTTCATACGGTAGATAGGACAATCTTCTTTCTCTTCAAAATCTGACCTAGCAAACTCTTGCTGTTGTGAAGCAATATGTACTTCAGAATTAGCAATATTGTTGTATTGAGAAGGTGCATGAAAATAGTATACTTTAATGCTAAGTGCTCTAGATATTTTTGGCTATTGTTTATTTTACATATAGCTTAGCGACCACAATTGGAATGAAGAATTCCCACTGCTAAGCAAAACACCACAAGACCATGATGGCCTTACAACCTCAATTCTGCTGAGAACATTAAGCAAATGACCCATGGGCTTTAAGTGAGACATCACATGACTGCAATTTTACTGCCAACTTCTCCGTAAACACTGCTTGTTGGAAGCCAGTTGTGAGGTATGCAAATGGCGATCACCTGACTGCGGGGACAGTACAATGGTGATAAATGCAAAGGTGGATCATAAATTTTCAAACGGTTGCTGAACAGGCCAGACATTAAGTGAGGTCTACATGTATATGTATATATTTATATGTATGAATTTTCAAGGTGTGGACACCTTTAAAATATTTTTCAGTTGCATTATATGAAGCCTTTTACATTGGTAAAGGCAGGAGATAGAATAGACTGGATGTATGGGTATAGGCCTGTGATGGCGAACCTATGGCACGCATGCCACAGGTGGCATGTGGAGCCATATCAGAGGGCACACAAGGCGTAGCCCTATGTTAGCTCCGGCACGCATGCACATGCTGGCCAGCTGATTTTCGCCCTTCCAGAGGGCGGGGGAAGCCTTTTTCACTCTCACTGGGCTTCAGAAAAGCCTCCTGAAGTCTGGAGAGGGCAAAAAACGGGCTAACCAGAGTGAGACCTGCACACATGCACAGGGGGATCAGCATGGGGGTGGTTGTGCTAAGTGATATACAGAGATAAGGAAATTTATATGTTCAAAATAGTTTCTATATTTAAAGAATTGTTCATCAGTTGTGGGATATGTTGCTATTCTGGTCTGGATCATGTAGAATAGCTGTACTACTTTGTAGCTAACAATGCAACATCCCAATTTTTTAAAAGTAAGGATTTTAAAGAATCTGTTTTAATTCAATTGCCCAGCTTTGGATATAGTGTGCATTAATAACCCCTAAAGCAGGCTTTATGCTTTTATAGTGGGAAATAATTTATTCTGTGGAGAATTCAGAACTAAATACACATTTAGTAGGTAGTAATGGGCAAATAGTTTTTTTATAGCCTTTGTCCCCTTAAGCAACCAGTTCAAACTTTCATGGTTTTAAAGAGCATAAAGCTGTATATCACCATTTTCAACATTTTGCATCATAAAGAAGTAAAAGCATAGTTATTAAAAATAACTATTAAATCTTTCAAAAAACAAATACAGCCACTTTCTCTTAGCACCTTTGGAATAGACACTTTGATTCAATGAGAACACATTTTAAGGTTTTCAAGAAGCATAAAATCATTGGCAAAATAAAATGTGTAGCAAAGAAAGATAAAGTTATTTAAAGTCATTGATATCCATAAGTTATAAAAAGTATCCTGTGGGCATTTTTGTAGAAAGTGTTTGTTTAATTTAATTTTATGTATGATAAAATACAAAGGCATACATGTTTTCTTTATCTATCACTATGTCATAATACGTAAACTTCTTTTCCTTATTCCCAATAATAGCACTTAGACTTATATACCGCTTCAGAGTGATTTTACAGCCCTCTCTTAAGTGGTTTGTTTATACAGTCAGCATATTGCCCCCAATAATCTGGGTCCTCATTTTACTGAACTCAGAAGGATGGAAGGCTGAGTGAACCTTGAGCTGGTCAGGATCAAATTGTGGGCAGTTGGCAGGCTTGAACTCATGGCTGTGGACAGAGTTAACCTACAACATTGCATTCTAACCACTGTGCCACCACTGTGCCTTATTGTTCCAATAAGGGAATAAACAAGTAAATCAAGCTGTCATGTAATTTATAAAATTATGTTTTACATCTTAAGAAAACTATATATATTTAAGATCAGAAGTATTTGACACTATCTTTCACAAAAACCCAGGTTTATTTGGAAGGCAAGAAATTTCATAATGGAAGCTCTTGGCTGGCCAAAAAAAGGATTAATGACTCCTCAACTTATAATAGTTCATTTAGTAACCATTTGAAATTACAACAGCACTGAAAAAAGTGTCATTTTTCACACTTAGAAGCATCGCAGCAAGCCTATGGTCACGTGATCAAAATTCAGATGCTTGACAGCTGACTCATATTTATGACAGCTGCTGTGTGCCAGTGTTGTGTGATCCCCTTTTGTGACCTTCTGTCAACCAAAGTCAATGGGGAAGCCAGTTTCACTCAACAACTGTGTTATTAACTAAACAGCATTTAACAACTGTAGCAAGAAAGGCTGTAAAATGAGGCAAAACTCATTTAACAACAGAAATTTTGGGCTCAAATGTGGTTGCAAGTCAAGGACTACCTATACTCTATCGTTGCATCAATGGAATGATTATTGGTGTACAGAGGACTTTTTAAAAGTTGTCCTGAATTCTGTAAGAGATAAATCCTTTCTACCAAGACTTGGCCAGACATTCTTGAATTAAGACAATGCAAGTACAGCTTAAACATGTTCTTTCCCTGGGCTGTCCACATCCTGCTTTAAATGTTTAACTGGCAAAATGACCACTGTCTGGGAAACAGTCTTGTGAAGGGTGTAGCTACTTTGTTCGTTAAAAATTCTGAACAAAGGGGAATTCTGCCAAATTGAACACTCCTTCAGATTGGGCAGAATTGCATTCTTAAACTTCAAATTAAACATATTATACTTGAATAGAAACTGCTCAAACTTTCCACTACATAGGATAATGCATTTTTGCAACTTGTAACAAACATGGAATAGTTTATACTGTAGTTATATAAAGTTCTTGAATAGCAATGGATCTACCTTGGGTTGTTTTTTTTATTCTACCATAGTAGAAGTATATATCCTTAGTCTCATAATCCAATCGCATAAATATAAAGGATATCTTTGTTTTTGATAACATAGTAATAGCAATTTAGATTATAGACAGACAGACACGGATTGATGTGGATGGATGGATGATAGAAATATAATAAAACTTGAGTCACAGTGCCTCTGGGTGATTGTGAAAACAAATGGGAAAATGGATACTATTGAACTATTAGGATGTACATTTGTTGACTGGTACTAAATAAGTTGAAGAGGTTTGCTTATATAGAGGTAAATACGTATTATAATCATAGAAAAAAATAAGAATAAAAAGGAAGGAAGAATAGATTGAGTGGAAATATAGTTCTGGTTGGATGGAATTGGTAAGGTTTCCCAAAATTAAACAGGCAATAAGTCATTATATAAAGGCATGAAAGGCAGTGTATAAAATGATACTTAAATGCATTAGAAATATATGGAGAAGTATAGAATATTATCACTATAAACAGTTTTTAGCTTGCATCCTCCCTTCCTTTTTATTTCCACAATCTTTCACTCTTGAAGCACTTTGTGTAAAATTACACTTTTCCTAATATTTCCAAAGGGAATAATGTGATAAATGTCGTAAGTATGTATAACAAGTTATTCTTTTCTTTTTCATGGCTGTAGGTTTCCTGCCACCTCTTAAATTACTATGAGTCTACTACATAGTAACACAAGTTTTGAAATCAATGATCAAGAGAGTGACTGCTGTGCAGCCATGGCCAGTGCTTGCAGCGCTGGGACCAAGGAGGAAAGCTTCACTGCCCCCATCAGCAATGGTACTGGTGGGACACTTTCAAACTCTTTCATTGAGGAAACCCAAGGCTATGATGTGGAATTTGACCCACCACTGGAAAGTAAATATGAATGCCCTATCTGTTTAATGGCTCTACGGGAAGCAGTACAGACGCCATGTGGACATCGTTTTTGCAAAGCCTGCATTGTCAAATCCATAAGGTAACACAGTGAGCTTGTTGAAAGGAAATCAGTTGTGTCCCAGGTTCAGTCTCCTAACTGCTCTTGTGTAATCTTCAAAAAATTAAAACTAAAATTTCTTGTGAGTGAAATGAGTAGTATCAAGGAAAAGAGTACTGTGAATCACCTGAGAAAAATTCATAGTCTGCTTTTAAGGCCTTTTTGTGTTGTCCATTTCCAAAACTGTTTATAATTCAACAAATCATTGCAAGATCAGAATTGTCTTCAGTTGTGTTCTTTAATGACACAGTTTGCATTCTCTATGTATGATTGGTTTGTTGGTTGATTTTAAACTGTGATATGCTGACATAAAGTAGTTCTTTGTTACTGTTAGCTGTGATAAATATCAATAAATAAAATACAGTATTGCAGAATAATTTACTGATGGATTGATTCAGTTAAATTTGTTATAGCTGCTGCCCTAGTAGACTTAGTGTGTAACAGAATCCAAAAACAATTAAAAAAAACACAGCAGCTCAAATTAAAACAATAATCTTAATAACAGAGAATCACAATAGGAACCCACAGCACTATATTCTTTCATTTCCCCCCTAATAATCAATATAGTGTCAAATATGTGGCCGATTCCTCACACTCTGTTAATCTTATTTATGTGCAAAATATGTACCTATATTCAGGTCTTAATTGTAGTCTTTGAGTTATGACAGTCAGCTGGTGATTGTCCCACATAAGGGAAGAAGTTCTAAAACTCAGCCATTGAAACTTTAAATAAATGGTGTGGCATTTTATTTCTTTGAATAAATGACTTGCACATGATACATGACTATCACTTGGCCTTATGGATAAAAATGAAGCATAGCACTTGATAGCAACTTTGGATAATTAAATGTACTGTAATGATTTCAGTACATCTTTATTTTTTATAATCTATGAATTTCATTCCTCTACCTACACTGCTTTGTCTTCATTATGAAAGTTATTTTGCTTAAAAACCAAGGCAACTTCCCAGTCTTTTGTGTTTTTATGTTAAATAAATATTGAAATATAAATGTAGAATATGAATGGAAGTTAAAATTACAATGTCCATTTTTTAATTGGAAGTTGGATTGCTGTTATGAGAATTGTGATCAAGCAATTGCCTCTACTGCATTATGTTAGTGTGACAGAGGTTGTAGGAACTCAAGTTATCAATACTTTTTCCCATTATTTTAGTACTAGAATCATGGACTTTTATTCCACTGGGGGGGGGGAAATCATTTTAACAACCTTCCCATGAAATTCAACACCTATAATGCTGACTGAGTTTTAAATATAACCTTCCCTTTTCCCTTCCTCAAATAAACATTTCTTGATTTTCGTCATGTCTGAATTCATTAGACAAATGTCTAAACAATTAAAAGTCCTTTTTTTGGTTCAGTTATACTTTAATTGTTTACAATCTATTTGAAAATAATAGTATAGCAGTGTGAATCCCACATATCCATATATCCATCCATTTAGCACTAGAAACTCAGTATATTAAATTCTGACTTAAATAGTCCAGGCCTTAGATATAGGGGCATATCCGGAAACTCTCTTTCAGCATCAAACCACAAGTTCCCGTTTCTCCACTGATTCTGCTCTTTTATGTGTTCTGTTTCAAATATTTATAAATATGGGAATGAAACAGATATATTGTCTAAGAAATAAATACACCATGTTACATGTTGTAAATACGGTATATGAAATGAATATGTTTATATCTTGTGTTAGCCATACATATATATACACAGAGAGAGTGAAAGTGTATATTTTGGAACCCGGATAAATGCAAGAAAAAAGAAACAAAAATCTGGAATACAACTTTTCCTTGATTCCCTTCCCAGCTGCAATCTCTACTCCCACCACTCCTAAGATATTTCAATTAATCTGCTATGAGATGTAAAAGATGCTGTAGTTAGAGGGAGACATTTGTAGACTGTACTGTGAGAAGGGGCAATCAAGCAGGAATAAAAATGACTTCCAGTTCAGGGGTGAGTTCTAACTTACCTTACCACCGGTTCACTGCCTCCTGCGCCACATGGGCACATCGCGTTTGTGCACGCATGCACAGTAGAAAAAAATGCAAAAAAAAAAGGCCAAAAACAAGATGGTAACGCATGCCCAGTGCTGGAAACTTGCCTTTTGCGCATGCACAGAAGAAAAAAAACCTGGGAATTTTTAATATATATATATATCCCCCAAAAAAATGCAAAAAAAAAGATGGCGCCGTCCACGAACCAGAACCAGCTCCGTGACATCACCAGCGGCTTACTACTTACTCAGTAGAACTGGTCAGAACCGGTTGGAACCCACCTCTGTTCCAATTCATATGAGACACTTTTGAACCAAAGCTGATTGTTTGCAAAAATGTGAAAACCATATTATAGCCAAATGCTATTTGGTATTAATACATACAGCTACATTCATACATATACATACATACCAGTATATCCACACACGTGCATAGATGCGTACATATATATTGTTTCTTTTTGACAGAGATGCAGGTCATAAATGTCCAATAGACAATGAAATCCTACTAGAAAATCAACTCTTCCCTGATAACTTTGCAAAACGTGAAATCCTCTCACTGAAAGTGAAATGTCCCAACAAAGGCTGCAGTAAAAAGATGGAGCTAAGGCACTTAGAGGTAGGTTTTAATGTGTATTTTGTTTTAAGAGTTAAGATTCAGTTCTATATTATTCTGATCAGTATATTTAGGATTTATACAAAGATATACTTAGGATATGGAAAGCAACAACTCTTGAAAGAAATGGATAAAATCTGTTATGATAGAATAAGTTACAGATAGTCCTCAATTACAGTGTTAATTGGGTTGAAATTGCTATTGCTTAGCAACAATCCTAAAGTGCAATGTCACAAAATTGCATTGCTTAGTGACAGCAATTCTGGCATTCCCAGTTGCCGCTGTTAAGCAAATCACTATGGGTGAGGTCCTCATGGTTTACAACTTCCTGTTGGCTCCTCCATTGACTTTGCTGATCAGAAGTCAGCAAAGAAGTTGGAAACCAAGAACCACCTGTAATAACATTAATAACATTAAGAGTCTTCTGAAGGCCATGCCCTTAGGAGTACTTCCCAAGTGTATTTCAGCCTGCTCACTTCACCCGCTGCAGCAGGTCATAATATTTGTTACATTTTAAGTTTACTATTGATTTTGTAATATAGGTTGATTTTAAATTGGGAAAAAAATAGATTGTGGGTCACTAAGTATGACAATATTTCTATAACACCATATAAAACCATCTGTCTATTTTTGCTTTTATAGTTGTTAAAGCTATAGTTACCAGTGATGGTTTTGTCTGCTAATAATATAATTATGGTCAAACTCTATATATTCAGGAATTATGTAAAAAAATCAATAGAATTTTGGTTTGGGTTTTGGTGACTGTTCTTCTAATGGCTTTTCCCCAGGACCATCAGCTACATTGCGGATTTGCATCAGAAAAATGTTCTCAATGTCAAGAGACTTTCCAAAAGAACCAGTTACAAGAACATATTAGGCTAGAATGTCCACGGCGGCAAATTGCTTGTCCAAATTGTGCCATGTGTATGCCTTATGAAGAAAAAAAGGTATAATGCAAAACAGAACTGTTTTATATTTATACTAATTTAATAAGCTCATTTTAATAATGCATCATTTCTAAAATTTCTTTCTGTTGTCTAATATAAAATGGTATATTGCATAAAATGGAGTATCCTATTCCTCAATCAACTGAGGTAAGAGCATCTTTCTGTTGAAATGATTCTTCCTTCTTCAGTTCTGCCTGCTCATTATCTTGATCTAGAGGAGAACAATGAAAAAACTGTCTAGATAATATTGGATGTAGACCAGTATTTATAGGTGTCAGAACAGAAAGTGGTATACAGCTTTTTTTCCCTAAATGATTTGAACAAAATTTTTGTGTTACACTTACTTTTAAAATAAGTGTAAAGGTAGTCCTCAACTTACGACCAATCACTTAGTGACCATTCAAAGTTACAACAGACCTCCCTAGAGCCACTTACAACCTGGTTCTGACTGGAGGGCCTTGCCACAATCACAAATGACATGTCAGGTTCTCAACAACAGACTTACATTTAGGGCTGTTTGCCACATCTTGTCATATGACTACTATGTTTTATGATGTTTTTGCCGAAAACTGGAATTTTTGGTTTTCAGCAAAAAAAAACACCCCACCATTATGAACACTGGGTTTGCTTTACAACTGGTGTACTCACTTAGCGACTGCCAGCTTTGCTTAATGGCAAAAAGAGTCACGTGGGTGACCCATTTTTATGATCATCACAAGTTACCATTGTAATGGGGCAGGCTTCATTATGGCTATAAGGCAAGGATTATCTATAAACATACCGTAATTGTACATAAACTATACTCATTCCTCATCTAAATATTCTGTTGTAGATTCTATAGAAGTGTTACATTTTTGTCAAATGTCACCATGCAGCTTTACACAACCATGGCAGTAGAGAAAAAAGTTTGAGAGCCTTACCTAGCAGCACTGACATGAGTTACACCAAGGGATACCACCTTCTTATTCTCTTGGTGTTTATTGTGCTAACAAGTCTCCACACCATTCTGATACTAGTTCACCTGTTTTCACATTAGTGTTTCTATAACCACAGTTTCTTTTTGCATGGGATTTTTCAAGAATGTAACTCCCATGAAAAAAACAAAATTTGAATGTACCGTGTTTCCCCGAAAATAAGACATGGTCTTATTTTCTTTTGACCCCCGGAATATGGCCTTGGCCTTATTATTGGGGGGGCTTATTATTTTGGGGTGCAGTAGGCGGCGAGCGTGGAACTAGATGTCCACTTGTCGCCACCTCCTCTCCCTGTTCT
>JANHFT010003300.1:70930-104904 GCA_032467955.1 Pseudoxenodon macrops | reverse complement strand
ACAGCTGCTGCTCGTGGAGCAGGACTCTGCAAGGCTTGTTGTCTTGCACAGTCCTGCTCCACGAGGCAGCAGCAGCGATGGCGCAACGAGTCTCACAAAGACTCATTTCTGGCAGGTGGGGTGAGGATGGGCCGCGTCCTACCTGACACTTGTAGCCCCATTGTGTTCCTCATTGTTGTGTCCAGGGAAGCATGTTGCAAAAGAAAACATCTCGCGAGTTCGAGATGTTTGATTGAACTCGCAAGACATTTTCTTTTGTAACATGCTTACCTGGACACAAAGGCGAGGAACGCGATGGGGCTACAAGTGTCAGGTAGGACGTGCGTCTCGCGGTGGGTTGCAGTTTGGGAGTGGCAGGTGGGAAAAGGGATGGGGCAGGGTGGGACTGGATGCGAGATGCTCATCTTAGCAGCATCTGGCTTCTAAGGCTTGGTCTTATTATCAGGACATGTCGTATTTTCGGGGAAACACGGTACATGGCTACATACATGACTTGAGAAAAAGGATGATAGTTCTGTCCTTGAACCATGGCTTTATAAGACATTCCCAATCCCTCTGACTTGGTCTAGGTGGGTACCCACTATTAATTCAAAATTCTTATTCTGGGAGAAAAGGCAGACGATCTTATTTCACAATCTTCTATAATTATGAGAAAAAGAGAGAAGCTGTATCCTAGATTGTAAAACATCCAATAACCCTAATTATGTATTATTCCCTTTCTATGACAACTAATTTTCCTTTTCTTTTTTTTTTTGCTTTCAATAAAATAAAGGTTCATGATGAAATATGCCTTTTGGCAAATGTCTTCTGTGAATATTGTAATACAGTGCTAATCAGAGAACAGGTAAGGGACATATTTTGTTTGCTTTTTATTTATTACTTTGCTCAAAGTATTAATAGCACAAATTGCTAAATCATAGTTCTGATGATCACTATTACTATTAATAGTAATATCATTATTATTATTATCCTTCTCATCTTTTCTGTTACCTATTCCTTTAGCATTTTATGACTATCACCTTGTTGTTTGTATCTTACAATTTATGTTGATTACTTTTACTTAGTATCCTATGACCATCACCGAGTGTTGGATCTTATGATTCATGATGGTTGTATTTTATGATTATGATTATGATTTATCACTTGTTCTTCGTATGTACACTGAGAGCTTATGCACTGGAGACAAATTTATTGTGTGTCCAATTGCACTTGGCCAATAAATAATTCTATTCTATAAAGAATTCTATCATTATTATGAGGCATAAAGGGATAGTGTGAACTGTTACATAGAGTTAAATGCCAGGGAGGAACATTATCTTGTGTTTTGTCCTACCTGATTTTAGATCTATATTATAATTAGGTTCAAAAGACTTTTGTGTGTATTTGTATGTACAGGCAGAAATATCTTGAACCTGGGTATCTGAAAGCTTCACCTTGTACTAAGCAGATAATGTCTATAGAAAGAATCGTTTAGACCACGGGTGTCAAACTCGTATCGTCACGGCAGCATCATGTGACATATTGTGACTTTTTCCCCCTTTGCTAAACTGGGAGTGGGTGTGGCCATTGTGTGACACATCTGGGCCATGAGTTTGACAGCCCTGCTTTAGACTGACTTTCACATAATATTTTTCCCAGGAAGACTGTCACTGTAGCCTCTCTTAAATTTGTATAACAAATTATATGTATACCATTTATTTTATATCACCAATATTATAATATTATTAATCTTTTCTAACATTAAATCTTATATTTATATGATTCTACCTCAAAATATCAGCTAAGTTAAATTGCTAAAAAGGATAATGACTTTACTATAAAAAAAACTTTGATGCTAAGTTATTTTCATAAGTACTTTATTTTTTATATTATTTATAATATGTTTTATTTGTACTTTTAACTTGATTTTTAATTTAATATTTTTGTCATTTGTAACTTAGGAGTAGAGATTTTGAAAGCAGGGAACACTTTAAAATGGATGGTGACATTAAAAAATATATATTGTGACAGTTACAAATAAACCACATATTTGCTTGTTATAAACATACCGTATTTTCTGTTCCATAAGACACACTTTCCCCCCCAAAAAAAAATGGGTGGAAATGTCTGTGTGTCTTATGAAGTGAATTTTGCATCATAGACCGTGAAGTGTATTACCTTAGCGGTCCCCAGTGGTGGACTGGTGCCGGTCCTTTGGTGAATAGCAGCCAGGCTACGGCAGCAGGGTCCTTTTACAGTGCTGAACCCCAACTCTTCTGTCTTTGTCATTGCCTGCCTCTTCTGTCTCTTTTCCACAGTTCAAGAGTCAATAGGCAGAGCTGGCACAAGAGAGGACACCTATTTGTGGTCCTCTCAGGCTCCGCCTGTTATTTTTGTTCTTGTTTTCCTGCTCCTGTAGTGCAAAAAATACGGTAATTATAAATAAATGTAAGAAGGAAAACCAAAGGCAGTACAGAATTTTTAAAACATTTGTATTATAACATATTTGTCTAAATTGAACTTTTTGCCAGAAATAGACAGTCTATAATGAAAAATGAAGAATTTTAAAACTTTTTTAAATTGGAGAATTAATTTTATATCAATGGGATACCGCTGATCCAATGAAAGTTTTGTTTTCCATTGTTTTCCAATAACAGATCTGGCAGCTAAATTAAATAGAAATTGAATACGGTTTTTTTGTACCAGTCATTGTAGACAACATAAAATAGAATAGATAATAATCTAATCCTAGGATTCATTTTATGAAGTTTGCAACGCTTGTCAGTTTTATCAAAACTTGTTATCCGAAAGAAAAATACGTAACTATTTATTTAAACCTTTGCCAATACCATTTAAAAGTATTACATTTAATATAATGTAATTTCAGTGGAGTATAATGCTACTGATGAATTATCTTTAATAATGGCAATATTTTTAAATCTGTTATTTTATTTGATGCCTGGAAAATGATCTTAACTTGAGCATAAAAATTTAGACAAAATATGTCAAATTTGCTATGAATTTCCAACTTTTCTCACTAGCAAGCAATATTAATTTAATAAATGATGTTTTGGTATAAATGATACATATTTACTTTTCAGTGTGGGATTTCTGGAAACCACAGATCACTCTTTTTTCTTTTTATAGCTGCCTAATCATTATAATAATGACTGCCCTACTGCTCCAGTACCATGTACCTATAGTGCATTTGGATGTCTAGAAAAGGTAATCTAAATTAGTTTTATATATGCATATGCTTGTTGATCTTAGAAGAATATTTTTCAAACAATATTGTAATTAATATAAAATGTATAAAGATTGATCCCACTGTGATTATTTGGTTAGCCCTGAGACAAAGATAATTTAGGCCGCATCAGGCCACATGCATGTTCCTCCAAATCACACACTGCCTTTTTGCAATGCTTTAGAAGGCCTCAAAAGCATTGTGATAAGGTAGTGCGTGATTTGAAGACTTGCGTAAGGGCTTCTTACAAGCTTTTGGGAGATCTTAGAAGCATCATGAGAAGCATTGCACAATTTGGAGAAGAACACATACAGTAGTCTAGGGAAGAAGTCATAGCACAACAATCAGCTGCCTTGCATAGGACTAGGCATATGTCATCAACAGAGGAGCTGGTGCTGGGGTTGAAATAGAGCCTGGGAGGGGGAAAATCTTTTGTTTATTCAGGTATATATGATTGTCAAAATGTAGCCCATTTTTCAATCCAGGCTCTAGGGTAGAAAAAGTCTGTCTTTCCAGAAAATCAGTTCAGAATTTATTTTGATTCTTCCATGGAATGAGTTAATTCCATAATTGCTAATGTGAAACTAATTTGCTTTCATTTAATGGGGTTTCCATTTACTGTCTGCTAAAGCTTTTTAGTTTCTTTCCCATCAATATGGTAGTTTTTTGTTCTGAATTATTAATTTCTTATCTTGCAATAATTCATTGTATATAAAATTTGCAGGATGGAGTAGATTCCATGTGGGGGTTGTGGGAGGAAAAGGAGCTTTCCAATCATGCTGTGAAATACCTTGAGCTACTGAATATTGGATAGCACATACAGAATTTAAATCTCATATTTATTTCAGAAGAACAAGCTTGTCATTCAGGCTTTATATGACTTTCCGCAGCTGGGAGTCTTCCAAGTAACATTAGACTATGACATCCAAAATTCTAACCAGGATTCTAACTAGCCCCTCCTGGTGATTAGGAATTGTAAGCACAACACGTTATGGAGGGCTTCTGGTTGTAGTTTAACCTATTCCAAGATTAAAGTCCATACTAATGTAAAAATAAAGCCAAGAAATTAATATAATATACATAATAATAATAAAGTCTACATATTTGGTGTGTGCATGTGTGTGTAGTCTCAGTTTACTAATTTATTGGAGTGGAAATTTGTAATTCTAAAATGGGGATTAATTAATAAATTCTGGAAAATGTTGGTAAATCAGTTCTGTAGAATATCACGATACCATGACTTTTTAAAGAAAAAGGAGTAACAGCAGAAATGTTTTTACACAATTAAGCAAAATATTTCTGGTTTTAGTTCAGTATATGAAAAATAAAGTGCTTTAACAATGTAGATCTGTACAAATGAAAATAAAAGATTTCAGTATGTTTTTATAATTTTATAGAATTTTTAAATTACATAAATGTTTGTCGTCTTAAAATGCTGTTCTATAATCTTTATATATTCATGTCAGAATATTTATTCAAATGTTTATTATAAAAATAAACATTTACAAAGAAAATAGTATATGCTGATTATGTTCTTCCTGTATGTAAATCAGAAAAATAGTTATTTCAGTCTTCATATTTTCTGATCTATTTGCCCACCCATTAATGTTAAAAATGTTAGTATGTGAAGGATTACATTCTTGTAAAATATAAAATTTAAAAACAAAGTCCTAAAAATACCATTTACATACAAAATGACATAGTTCGAATATTACATTAATGATCACTAATACTGATGCTATTTTAAGTGGCTGAAAATATTTTGTTTTACACCTGAGGATTTTCATACACCTGATCTGCTTCTGACCATTTGAAATCCTTACAATATTAATAGTTCGTTTCAGTTTATCCTTTTTTTCAGTTAATATAAAGCAATAACGCTACTTCTTTTTTAATGCAATATTTTCCATTCTCCATTAAGACTTAGTCCTTGATTTTACTCAAACGAAATAAGAGTTGTATTCACTTTTTGTCTGATTGCAGATGCAAAGGAATGATTTGGCACGCCACATGCAAGAATTTACTCAGGTTCATATGAGAATGATGGCTCAGACTCTTCGGAGCGTCAGTGTTACTACTCCAACTTCCATGAATTTTTCTGGAACTTTACCCTTTGACCCATCACTCTTCTCTCAAGGCATGCCACCCTCGTGTGAGTGTAGCCCAGAAGTCCAAAACTTCAAGGAGACTATTCAGCAACTGGAAGGTCGCTTGGTAAGACAAGATCACCAAATTAGAGAACTCATTGCAAAAATGGAGACACAACACTCCCAGATGGGAGATCTCAAACGCACTATCCGAACTCTAGAGGAAAAAATTGTTGACATTGAAGCCCAACAATGTAATGGTATTTTCCTGTGGAAAATTGAAAATTTCAGTGCGTTCCTGAAAGCCCAGGAGGAAGAACGACCCGTTGTGATCCATAGTCCAGGTTTCTACACAGGGAAACCAGGATATAAACTTTGCTTGCGTCTGCATATCCAGTTACCAAGCGCTCAACGTTGTGCTAATTACATTTCTCTGTTTGTTCACACCATGCAAGGGGACTATGACAGTCATCTCCCTTGGCCTTTCCAAGGCACCATACGTCTATCAATTTTGGATCAGTCTGAAGGATCTCCAAGACACAACCATGAAGAAGTAATGGATACCAAGCCTGAGTTGCTAGCCTTCCAACGTCCTATGGTCTACCGCAACCCAAAGGGCTTTGGATATGTAACTTTTATGCAGTTGCAAGCCCTAAAACAAAGAACATACATAAAAGATGATATTCTCTTGGTACGCTGCGAGGTTTTAACACGTTTGGACTTAACCAGTCTCCGAAGAGAAGGTTTTCAGCCTCGTAGTACAGATGGAACATCATAGCCCATTGTCCAGTCTTGATTGTTATGTAATTATGAAAACCAAGCTTGGTTTAAATTATTTTGCGCCCTAAGAGGGGGGGGAGGCAGCAAATGAAGCTCCTACTTCAAAAAGAAAAAAGTCATGATGTTAACCTAAGGTAGCAAAATTCTGGTTGTACCACTTCCTCCTCCTTAGGAATCGAAAGCCAGCAATAATAAATAAGTATGCATTTTATGTCTTTTTTGCTACATGAAAAATATTTCACCGATAGCAGCTGCTTTTCTATCTTATTATATGAAGAATCTGCAGAACTGTAAATGAAGGGTGAGATTCATAAAAATCACAGATCTTTGAAGCAGAAGTTAGACTGCCAGTCTGGAAAAATAGTAAGCTTTTCAGGAAAGGGGAAATCGTTATTCTGTCATAAAACAAAATATATATCCAGTGCACTCTGTTGTTTCTTTTGGTGAGCTAGATAAGTGACTGAATATTATTATTTTTAGCTGACGTGTGCTAAAAATTGTAATTAAAACAGATCCACTTGCTGTGCAGCCTGGAGTGGGCCAAATTCTATTGTTATTTGTCATTAGAAGATTGACAGCTAAAGCTATAAACATTGTATTTGTATCTCAGAAGTTAAATTGTGAAATATGTCTACATAAGAGAGAAATAGATAGTGGGATACCTCAGGGTTCTGTCTTGAGCCCAGAATTCTTCAACATTTTTATAAATTACTTGGAGAAATGGAGGGAAGAGAAACTTCCCAATTTTGCAAATAGCACAAAGCTAGGAGGAGACACCTCAGAAGACATGCTCAAGGGTTGAAGTGTTTCATTACGCTTGAACAATTGGACTTTATGCAAGTAAATACTATTCAGTGACCAAAAAAAAGGCAGGTTCTGCACCTAGGTGGGAGGAAAAATCAGATGCACAGGTAGAGGATAGGCAGTACCTGACATAGTACTTGTGAAAAAGATCTCATGAAACAGATCTCGTAAACCACAGATTAAGCATGAGTCAGGAAAGAATGCAGAAGAGAACAATAAAGATGATAAAAGACTTGGAAGGTAATTCTTATGAAGAACAGTTTTAAAAAGTGGGTTTCTTTAGCCTAAATAAGAGAAGGGTAATAGGAGATGTGATACCAGTCTTCCAGTGCTTGAAGGGTTGTTGCAGTAAAGAAGGTATGGATTTGTTCTGCCTAATGACTAAACGTAGGACAAAAACAAATCGTGTATTTCCCAGAACCATTGATACTCCTTCAGTGGAGATTTTTAAGCAAAAGCTGGACAATCACTTGCCTTGGATTATTTGAGGATTGCTAACCTGGGAGGAAAGACTTGGATTATAAAGATTCCAAGATACCTTCCAATGGATTCCATAGAATTCCTATCATTTCATGAATTGAGTATATAAGCTAATAAATACACACACACACACATACAGGTAGTTTGTGACTTAAGACTCACCCTCAGTTACCACAATTGCACCTCTCCTGCAGTCACATGATTGCAAATCAAGTGCTTGGCAACTGTTTCATATTTAGTTGCAAAGTCTTGTGGGTTATGTGTCTGCAATTTGTGATCTTCCCAGCTGGGTCCTGACAGGCAAAGTCAATTGAGAAAGCTGGATTCATTTTAATGACCACATGATTCAATTAACAGCAGTAAAAATGGCTGCAAAATCTGGTCATGTGATAACTTACTTAACAGCTACATTGCTTAGTATCTGAAGTTCTGGTCGCAGTTGTCATAAATCAAGGACTACCTGTATAACATGCATAATTGCTCAATGCTCTTTATCATTAAAGCGAGAAAGTCAATAGTCATATCTTGGTAGATTTGGTATTAATTACAACTTCATTCTTATTTCCCCTTCTCAGAGAATTTAACAATCCATTCTCAACTACTCTTAACATAAATGATAAATTATGTTTGCTGTATCTAAAAGCTCACTGCAGATCTCTTCTAGAGAAGCTTAATGAGGCATCAACCTGATTGCCTCAGATCATCTTTGCCCTGATGGAATCTTGAGGTATCCTTGACTGATGTTTCCATGTCATTTGCACTGCTTAATCCTATCATTTGCCCAGTTGCATTTTTATTTTATTTTATTACATTTGTGATATGTTTTAACTGTGATTTTGCTACAAATGTTAGACACTGTTGCAATCTGCTGGCCTTAAAGGGAATTCCCCTTCTTTTAAAGGTGATTTGGGATAGGCATATATGCTTGCATTCTGCAGTGTTTTCACTTTATTTTGCTGACATATTCAGTTTAGGTGTTACAATTCTCAAGAATGTTTTTTTTTTAATCCAGCTTCAGATGGGCTGATCTGAGCAAAGCTGTAACATTTTTGCGCACAACAATCTGTATCAATATGCTACTTTGTTGCATAAACATACTATTAGTGCTAATTGTAAAAGTTATTTACCTTGTGTACAGAAGTCTCTGATCAAAATTAATTGGTGTCAACAAGATCATTTTGGTGAAAGTGCTCTTGATAATACCCGTGTGACATGAGTGCAAAAATGTGGAGTCACGACCAAAGTTAATTAACGGATGAATAAATTGCTCTGATGTGTGTGGGGGGAAAATCAAGGCAGACTTACCTTTACTTTGAAGAAAAAAATACTGATATAACTAGTACTAGTGGCAAAAGCTAATTGTCCAAAGTCTGCACTAGTATTCCATGAGAACATATGACAATAAAGTCTCTGCCTTCCAAACAAATAAAAGCTACACAGCAATGAAGCAATCACGGGGAAAAACTCAGATTTTGAGGATACGTGTCAGAACACTGCGTGTCCCCATTTGTGAAAAGACACGAATGGGGACAAAGCTTATTTGAATCAAACATTTCCCAGCATTTGGGAGTGAAATAAAGTATTACTTGGTGCCGCATGAGAGTGTAACACTTAAGGTTACCTATTCTACATTTTTATAGGAGAGAATCTTACTTGGAAGCAAAAAGTTACATTAACTTTTCTAAACTCCCACCCCACACACCCCCTGAAAATGTGCATTATTTCAAATAATTGCTTGACTATTCAGAATACAAACCTTTATAAATACTGATTTGTACCATATAATTTTCTATTCTCATGCTTTTTTATACAAAAGAACAGTGTAGATTATTCTTTATTTAAACTTGATCCAATTGTAGGGATGTCATTTTTGATGAAGTAGTAACTCTTAGTGTGATATATTTCATTTACTTATCCAAAAGTAAATGTCACTTATTGGAACTTATTTCTAACTATCTTGTCTTAAGCTAAGAAGAAGAATGCTGGCATCTTTAGATATTTTTATATACAGAAGTATTGTGCATTACAATGTATTAATTTACTGCATATTTACAATGCTATTTTGACAAAAAAAAAATCCTAATTTTCCAGGGTACATGGTTATGAATAGTAATAGTAATTTATTATAATAAGCATTAAACTTTAAGGAATCATATTCCATTTCGTTAATAAACTATTAGATAGCATATGCTGACTTTGTCAGTTGCTGTTTCAGATTGTTATAAATCAAATTCTTCTCTGATAAAATAAGGTAGGAGCTAATTACCATATGTGGACTTATTTCAGCTTCAGGTAGTCTTATGGACAAATGTTAAGTCAACCTAAATACACTTTCGGATAATGAAATATAGGATTGCAGTTTCATATTTTATTTAAAAATTGTTTAATACGAGTCAAGATTTCTATTTAAAATATCTGTATTTTTTTGTCTATTAATTAAACTAATTTTATTTTCTATCACTTGCAATATTTTAGCTTCTGTTTTATCCTGTTTTTTAATTCAAAATCTTTGAATCCTAATTTTGGAATTAATTGCAGATAGACATCAATAAGATCTAAACCATATGTTAGATTTTATTTTTAATTACCTGGTTTTTAGCTTCCTTACTAGCAGCTACCCATCCCTTTTCATTGTACATATTGTGCTTATATGTGTAGTATGCTACTGTTTTTATTCAGTGTTTTATATTATGCCATATCGTGGGACTAGGACAGGAGGAAAAAGTAGGAGCTAGATGCACTTTTTTAATATAACAAATTACATTAAAAGGCATACGCTTTCATAAACTAAAGGTCACTAGTTCATATGCATGGAATGCAGGAAAGGTAACTCATAGATATCCAGCTGTCTTAAATTCTAGTTCCCAACAGACTTGGTCAATAACATTAGTAATTGGGTGTGTTCAGAACTATAAGATTTGAAAAGTCCCAGGTTATCTCTCCGTTCTCTTGAGCATTTTAAGTTTTTTTTTAATTCTTACATGTAAAAATCCAGTACTTTGAAGAATTGTTGATGTTGATCACTCTGTGTGTTTATATTTATGTATGTATGCACAAAAACCTATTTCCTTGAAATACATAGAAATTGAATAATATCTTTAGATCAGATAGCTGATTAAAAGCTGATTAAAAGAATAACATAGGAAGACATGCTTTTGCTGCTTGCTGTATAGAGGTCAAATTTTTCTGTGTATATTTTCTTTCAGGATCATACACTCTTATCACAATTGTTTCAAAATTGGATAGTTAACTACCTTACAACATAGGATGAAGTGGATTTTTTTTTCTATTTGGTGACCATGTTTTTTTCCTTTATTCTTTTTAGTGGAGTGGCTTGGAGAACTATAGGTAATGCACTAATGTATTGAGAAAGCTAGATATATTACTTCTGTCCCTTTTATATGCTTTGTGAGAGCATGGAGATATTTTCACTCTGGGAGGCAGATCTATTTTAAGTGCCATTTTATCACAAAGCTCTTTTATGTAATACTGCAGGCTACTTCTGCTGACCACTGGCTTCCAGCAGTCTGGCAGTTCAAGTCTGATCAGCTCAAGGTTGACTCAGCCTTCCTTCCTCCTGAGGTCGGTAAAATGAGGACCCAGATTGTTGGGGGCAATTTGCTAAGTCTGCAAATTGCTTAGAGAGGGCTGTAAGGGTATATAAGTCTTAAGTGCAATTGTTATTAAACATAATCATGAAACTCTTAGAATAACATAAATGAGGCTGGCAAAATAGGCTACGTTTTGTTGGGATACCATATCAAGATAGGGTAGATGGCCTATATTTTTTTTAAGGTATTGATTTTCTGTTTCATTGAAATGTCAGAATATTGTAATATATGTTGAACCAGATACCCAATACAAACATACACGTGAACTACAATGGAAAAGTACCTCTTAAATTAAAATGCAGGTCTTTAGATGAACTAATGCTGTGATATAATCCAGTATATTCAAAGTGCTAGTATCAACACCACACTAAAATATTACATACTGTCAATGTTGCTAATGCCTCTGAACAATGTTTAATAAATGCACCCAAATACAACTCATCGAAAACTGTTTTTGTAACATTAATGGGCAAAAATCTCAGAAGTAACAAAACGTGGACAAACCTAGACTTGAAAGAAGTCTTCTGAATCATAGTTTTATGTAATGTCCCCAGTCAGCAAGCTGTTTTGAAAAATGTATAATGTATTGCTTTATTTTTTCATACAACTTTTCCATAAATGTTTTGTCAACATATACAAGAATTGTCAATGTGTTTCTTACAGTTTAGCTGTCAATAACAGATTGAACAAAGTTTTCAAAAATATGGTTGAGTGGGGTATAAGATATTAACTTTAGCAATTAGTTTCTCATTTGCATAGCTGCTCAACTTGATTTCTTTAATGCACATGTGTTCATGATTTTCCTCTTCCTGTTTTGAACACAAGAGGAAGTCCTGGAGAAACTGGGGCATTTCGTGCTTGCTTATGATTGCTTGTATTTGAGTCTATTTTGAGTAAAAACAAAATAGCAAAAACTGTTCAATGCTGGTGAGTGGAATGGGTAGTGTTTCGGTGCTGAATTATAGAGATGAGCATACATTTTCAGTGATGTGGATTGCAACTCCTTCCACAATTGTAGTCCTTAATGGCTGCCATTAATGGGAATTGTGAATTCAGCAGCAATTTAACAGGAGAACCATCTGCTGTAATGTTTCTAAATGCTTAACTGTTAACTTGTGTGCTTACAAATCTTTTTCAAGGCCTAATGGCTGCTGAAAACGTTGCTGGCCTTGCACATTAGTATCTCCATTTGAGAAAATGAACAATTTGTAACTGCTCAAAATTGTTGGGTTTTTTCAAAATAAAAATCATCATGAAAAGTCCTCCTTATTTCAATACATAAAATAAGACTGCATTCAACAAATCAGAGCATGCCTTCATGACTTACATATGTCTATGTTAAGTTTAGCACATTAATGACATACATTCCAGATATTTGTGCTCTGAACATTTTTCACACTGACTTGGTTGATGTGCTTAAGTGTAATTAATTAATTTCATATAGTACACTTCTGAATATACATTAAATGAGTATTCTAAATTCTAAAAAAGCTTGAGCCAACTTTTTTTTCATGTGCATGTTTTTGGTTAAAGTGGCCACAAAGGGGCAGTATTACTCTACTGTATTGAGTTCAACACTTCTGTTTCCAAATAAAACTTTGAAAGATGCTTTTAGCCATTGGTAATACAAGGATTTTAAAATTCTGCTCACTGGCCCAACTGCAGACCAGTTTAACTAAACACACGCTCTATGCCATGAAATTTTCCCTTGCAGCACTTACCAAGTAGTTAGATTTTAGTGCTTACTTTTTACGTTGAGATTGCACAATCTAAACAAATGATAAATACTAAATGGAAATCCAGCTATTGAGGCTACAAGTAAACATCACAGCCACAAGGAAACAATCTCTTAAATAAATGGTGAGCGCTTCAGGGGAACCGTCAGTAGCAACTCCTCATCACCTTGTTAAGAGAGACTTAAATCTAGGGCAGATGGTATTTTAAAGAAAAAGTCACTAAAAGTATATTCAACAGGATAAAGAATGCAGACGTTGCCAGGTTAGATTCTGTTTCTAATGCCTTTGAGCCAAACCCTAGGAAGAAGCATCTTCCTCTGATCTCAAACTCAACGCATCTGTTTTTATTCCAAGTCTGAGCAAGCCCATGAACATTTCATCTACCTCAATTAGAATGGTTTGAAAGAATGTTTATTCTGAAGGGATTTTCCAGCTTCCTAAGCTGGCCCATAACACTGTGGTTTTCTGGCAGTCTCCCATCCAAGTAATAATCATGTCTGATCCTGCTTAGCTTGCTGAGATTGACCAAAGTCACCAAGGTATTGCCACCCAGCTAGATTTTTTTTAAAAAAACATACAAAATGGGTTTTAGATTTAGCTATTATATAGATCAGAGTTCCCCAATCTTTCTGGATTGGTGGCCTGAGAGGGGGGAAGGAGGGGATGGTTTTGTGGGAGGGACAGGCACAAGCAAGAGCACTCATCACTTGTGCAAGTGGGGCCGCGAGCACCTGTAATACTTGCACAAATGAGGGCTCGAACAACTGTGACGTTTGCACGAGTGGGGCCCTGAGTGACCATGATCCTTGTGCAAGTGGGGCTGTGAGCTCCTGCAACACTCGTGTGTGGGGCCCCAAGTGCCCATGACAAAATGTGAATGGACCCCAAACCCTTGTGATGCTCATGCGAGTGGGGCTGCAAGCCCATACAATGCTCCCATGAGTGGATCTATGAGCCCCCACAACACTCACGCAAATGGGGCTGTGTCAGCTGGCTACTCACATGGACCAGCTGCATATAGGTTGTGGTCTGGTAGTGAGCCTTGGCCCACAGGTTGGCAATCTCTGGTATAGGATATCATTTTATCTAGTAAAAACTAAAACTTCTCTAGATTAGGAGGAACAAAAAACTGAAAAGATTTACAAAATAGTCTGCTAGGCTATTCCATCTGGCCATTATGCTAGTCATCTTTCCCCAGCATGCTAGTTGGTGGGGGATAGTTTTGGAAATCCAGGATCTATGAGCTTATTAACATATGAAAGGGCTCCTCCCTAAAGAGTTTGCAGTGGTCCGCAAATAAAAACATTTTAAAATTGATATAGGGAAATGTTGGTTTATTACAGGTGCTACTGGGCCCAAGTTACCAACACCAGCACCTCATAGAGGAGCTGCCCACCATGAGTGGAGGGAGAGATGTCTCACAGGAGGTGAAGATGGTGAGTGGAGTTACTCCACGGCACCCGGCAGTATCACTATGGACATCCAAGAGGGAGAGGTTCGGGGAGGCCAGTTTCCATGATACCCAGGGCTGGCAGACCTGGGATAGTGACTCAGAGTAGGCAGCTACGTGGCAGATGCGGAAGCCACAGACATCAACTGACGCCCGATTCCACTTGGCCAGCCCAAAGATGCAATTGGAAAATGTCATGAGGCGCATCCAGGGATCGGGCCAATCATTGGACAAACTCAGAATGCCACCGGGATGCTCAGCACACAGTATACCCCATGGCGATGGACACTCAGGGTCCTCTGTTTTGAGAATAAACTCCTGATTGAACCATTCAGTCTAGCTTGGTTTGTTCCTATAGTGCTTGGCCCAGGACAGGCTGAGAGTAAGATAATAGCCTAATGGTATATGTTGAATGGTGCTGTCGTCAGTAGCAATGTGTTTACAGATACTTCCTTTGATACTAACTGGGTTCCTTACCTTAATGATTTAATGAGTTCTTTACAGTACAATTTCATTTTCAGGAATATAGATACCAAATTTTTCATGCGAAGATAATGTGAAGCATTCTCAGATAAAGAATGTAGAAAGAATTAGTGATAAAAAATAGGCTAAAATTTGGAACACTAAGAAATGTATTTTGTTTTTCTAAATGCTAAGTAGTATATTATTCAAATATTTCATTTGCATGTATATTCTGAGCATTGTCAGCCTGTCTTTATGGAGGCTTGTATTGTGCCTTAGTAACCTATCTCAGCCATGTAGTTCATTTCTTGGCCAAATTACTTTTTTCTTAATGCCACCTATTTGCCCTCTGTGAAGTAGAATAAGACAATTGTTAATTCATGATTGTACTTTCTACTTTGGAACTTGAACACCATCTCTGCTAATGCTTTTGGGGGACCTTTTTTTTCTTACCTATTTGCCACCAGAAAAATCAATATTATGTGACTAGGTGCAACAGCCACTTTGATCAATGGATAGACTTTTAAGAAGGAAAAATCCATAGTCTGCTTCCTAGCTGAGAATACATGTCTTACTCACTATTATCCATTCTGCCAGTTTAGAATGTGAATGCCTATGGTGGGTATTAATATTAAACAATATTACATGCTATTTTTCCCTGAATAGTCAGTGCTCTTTGTAAGATCAAGATTTTTATATAGCAATTGATTAACGATTGAGCCAACAGCTTCTTTTTAGAAAATGACTGCATTTTAAAAAGCCGCAGCACTTCATTTAGAAAGCCAAAACAGTAACCGTTTCACTGAAAGCAGGCAAAGCTTCTGCCTTATATGTCATGCATTTAGGTTCTGGAAGTTGAACATAATTCTTAACTGTTTAATGGTCAAAGGACTTTTTTAAAAATTGGAACTTTGTGGTATTGAAAGCAGCGAGAATTTGTTAAGGACAAAAATGGAAAGTTATACTAATTCCCACAACAAAGAATGGAGGTGATGGAACTAGTGGAGATAGCCAAATTAACTGTTTTAATCAAAGGGAAAAGTACATCTAACTTTGGGTCTAGAAACCACTTCTGGATTTTGTGCTTGAGATAGAAAAAATATATGAAGCTTTGACTTTGGAATTTACTGATTGGACAAGGATTTGTTTGTTTGTTTTTTGCTATGGAAATGCTAGTATAAATGAAGTATGCAAAGTAAAAAGTTGACACTAACATGATGTTCGTTCTACTGCACTGAAAAATCGGAAGTTAATTATTTGGGAGGTTTTCTCCTCTTTATCTTACACTTTTCTCCCCTTTCTCCACAATTTTTATCTTCATTGGTATTTTATAAAGTTTAATAAAATTGTATTATTAAAGAAATCTTAACTGGGGATTAGGCTAAATAAAAAATGGCAAGTGTCAGCAGACTTTCAGCAATGATGAAGTAGGTGATTGAAGAGTCTTTGGAAGATCACAACCTTTCTGAATGTTGAATGTTATACTTACCCCAAAGTTATGTCTTCAGATATAACTATTCTTTCCATATTTCTTCCTCGTCTTCTACTTTTGGGAAAGGTAAAAGCCATGTCTATGAATCTTCATAGACCAGGGGTGTCAAACTCAAGGCCCGCGGGTGGGATCCGGCCCACAGGATGCTTAAATCTGGCCTGGGAATATCAAAGGACTGGCCTACGGTGCCTCTGGCAACTAAAATGGGCTGCTTGCAGCTGCCCCATTACTCATATTCACCCTCCATGGCCTCCTGCAGCACTCTGTTGGCTGAAAACGTGCCCAAAAACTGCTGTGCTACAGGAGGCCATGGAGGTGAAAACGAGGCACAGGGGGACCGTGTGCGTTCCCACCAGCTCGCAGAGAACTACAATGCTGATCCATCCCATGAAGAAATCCAGTTTGACACTGCTTCCATAGACATTAAAAGCTATGTTGCATACTAGTTCAAATCTATTGGTCTTTGGGGGTATCTGGTATAAAGTGTCATGTTTGGCCACGTGGCTTGGTATTGCCAATTTTGCCAGGCAGCACCCACCTGGAATCAGATGGGAAAGTTGCTGTCATGGAGAAAATGCCAAATTGCAGTTCCTAGCCACCCTGATCTCAATGCCCTGCCTCTATTTTAGAATTCTTCATAGTGATTCACTACTGAATTTTTAACTAAGGGTAGTGCAAACTGGGAAGCATACTGCATGCTAAACATTTTACTATTTTACTGGTAGACGCTGTTCCCTTGCTGTCTTACTTGCCCACTACTGTTGATTTTTTTTTATATCACCATTTCCCAGGAGAGAGCTAAGGTCTTTTAAGCATGCAGCTTTAGCAGAGGAAATGGAACTTGTCTGTTTGGGTTTGAGGCTATAGCACAAAGGAACCACAAGACGGATTTTAAAGAGCATTAAGGCAACAAGGAAGGTTGAGAAAGTGAGAACTGCTTGTCAGACAGGGTTACATTTCCATCTTGGTTATATGCAAAAAAGAGAAAATATGTTAATAAGCCTCAAAGCTGTTCCACATGAAAATGTCAAATAAAGATAATAAAGCTTTGTTTCTTAACAGTCAATATGTCTCAATATCTCTTTTGCTTGCTTTTAAAAAAAATTAAGGTGATTTTTATGATTTGTTTTCTATATGTATGTCTTGCCTTCAGTTAATTTCATGGAAGAGAATACTTTACTGTGATGTCTATATTTTTTGATCATCTGTAAAGTTTAAATTCTGTTACGTTTTTGACAAATAAATGATTTCACATTAGGGTTCTGTATATGCACCAAAGACAAATTCCTTGTGTGTCCAATCACACTTGGCCAATAAAAAATTATGTTCTATTCTATTCTATTCTATTCTGTGCATCTCCCTTACATTCAAGTTATTCAGCCAAACTACCTATAATTTGGATTGTTGAATCAGAACAGTGGGCTGAAAACTGTTTTTGAACTTGGATCTAGTTCTGCACTGAATTGCAATAGTTGGAAGTTCCTTCCTAGTGTTTTATTTTCTTAAAAATGGGTTTTTGTGACAGACCGTACTCCTTATGGCAGCCTTGTTGTGAGTTTTATTGTGTTGCCTTCTCAAAATTAAGGGTTTTTGTCCCATTGTCCCAAAAAAGTGTGTAATGCTTGGTTTATGTCTACTTCCACCAGATATTTAGAATAACGAATTATTGTTTTCAAGCAGAAGAGTTTTTCACCCCTAACATTGCATCTTCCAAACATGTTGAGCTCCAGGTCACTCTACATAGGAAAATGTTCTTGTTTTCCTAATTAACTGTACTTTTTGTGACAAGAAAGTTGCATACACAATAGAACCTGGGTAGTATTTGTTAAATGTTTATTTTGAACTGGCAGGAAAAGCACACATTCCATATTCTCCACACAGATTTTATTCTACTGTTTGGTTTTTTTTGCATAACACAATTATTTTTACCATTTAAACAGCTAAATAAGTTATGGTTGGATTGTGCTAAGACACCCAATAGCACTTCTTTATCTGAAACTATATGAAGAAATTTGCCTTCTCCTTGTATTATGTATGACTTCCATCAAAAGGGAACCACTGCCAAATAAGCATTATACGTATGAAAATTATATTAGGAAACTGGATTTAAAACAAAACAAAAAAAACCTATCAATTCTAGATACTAAAGGCCATTGCCCATCAATATCAAGAGACCTGCAGGAGGAAGGCAACTAGACACAAAACTTAAAACATTCTTTCTCTATTCTGATTTTAAAGAATGGGTTGGCTATCAAAGATGCATGGAAATATTTCCAGAAATAAGTATACCAGTTCCAAAAAAACTCATCTAACTTGATCCTGATATTTGCAGTAGTCAATCATTGCAGCAGTTGTGGAGATATCCTGTTCCGTATGGAATTTTTACAAATAAGAGTTTCCTACAATAAAGGTTATTCCCACCAGCCAAAGGGGTTGTCAATTATTACCACATTAATGCAAATGCAACCTTTCTTTCATTATTGTTATCAATAAAAGCTATTTCCAGAATATTCAATCTTAAACCCAGCAACCCCTAATTTATAGAAGCTGGTGGCTCAAAATCATTATTGCATGCTTACCAGCTCAGCACTGGTATTATGTTTCTGGTAAGCAGTCAGATACCTTCCCTAAAAAATGCTTTTGTTTTCTGAAAATAATTTGAGTAATTCCTGAGATGTACTGCAATCAAAACATCAAAACAATATGTTAGCCACAGTAGTTTTGTTTTAGGCTACTGCTTTCATTTTATTTTATTCACCCAGAATAGAATTTGTTACTCTGACCAGCTGTGATGACAGAGAAGGGAAGAAGTTTTACTGCTCCTATTTTTATAGTTTAGGTGTACACCATATTATAATGAAAATGTTCATTGTCCTGGAAAGGGTTGTACCATTGCAACAACCTTGAAGATTTCATATCTGGCTTCCTTGTATTTTTTCACAAGACATCGAAATTGAGAAGAAATAACTGCCTGTCCCTAACACTGGAGTTCATCTTCCCAATCTGCAAGGCAGAATAAAACTAGGATTACAGTGTTCACCCTCCGGATAAGACAAAAACGGAATGCAGCTGAGGGTACGAAAACCTAGCTGGAAAAACAAACTCTGAGTAACCATTGCTCTGAGACAACATTGGAATATTTCAGCTGAAACAACTTTGTACCTTTGTAGTCCACAGAAAGGACCCTCATAATATTAGAGCCTAAGAGCACAGTCAGCTTCAGAGTATGCCCTGTAGATCTAATTCTTGATCTAAGCAGCATGAAAAGTAACATCAGCTTCCTCTGCTGTGGAGGAGTGTTCTTTTCCTTTGTTTCAACAGACAGATGTGCAATTCAGTTCTGCAGGCTCCTCCAGGTCTGGGGTGGCCAGTTCTTCTGGTCCATCTGCTATGCTGGGCTCACTAGAAAACTGTCTGTGGTTCAAAGTGGGTTGCAAGAGGAGACATTGGTCGCCATTGTCTGGTTCTTCTGCTAGCATGCCTGAGTGCATAATGGAAGCCATGGCCAACAGCTGGATATCAGAATGAGCATTGGCGACAGTATGCCGGCGGATGCTCCCACACTTCTCAAGGTAAGCCTCGCCTTCCTGTTCAGTCAGGGGTGTCAAGGCGGTCTCACTGACCTGTCGGGTTGCCACTGTGTGAGAAGAGATGCTTAGCCCATTGGGTTTGTAACGAGATCTGTAATACCGTCTCTCTGGAAAACAAGGGGAAAGAGACATTTTTGTTAATTGTTTACCATGGCAAGAATCGGTTTCTCCAGATTTTGCTTCTGTGAAAGGCACATTAAATATTTCTTCATCTTTAGTTTTTCCAACAAGTTGCAACATGTGGGTAATAAGGATATTTGGGAATAAATAAAATACAAGTTATTGATTATACTTTAATCTCCTGCACCAGTTTGATCCCATGTTAGAAGTCCATGTTATGACAGAGAGGAACACAGTGGAGAACTTTGGCATTATTGTAATATAATCCCTCTTCTCAAGTTGTCTTACACTTAAAAGGATAATAGTAGTAGTAAGCTAAATTTCCACCTCTTAAGTCCACTGTATGTAGAAGAAGTATCTAATAAATACTGTATAAATTTATAACCTATGCTGTACATGCATTGTGTCTTTCTGCATATTGCCCAGAATCTGACACAGAATGTGTTTTTCTTCCCTGATATAACTTTTCACCATATACAGTTCAAAATGATTATATTATGAACAAAGTTAACAGCATTATCTGAGCATAGCCATTGGTGGCAAAGCAAAACAAACTTATATGTGGGAAATTTATTGACTATTCTACATGCAGACCTAACAAAACAACTCCAGTTGAAACATTTTATTAAAACAATAATGCATGTTCTGTCAGAACAAAGTAAAATGTTAGAGTATACATATCTTCATTTTCAAGTTCCTAGCACTCTAGAATGGATCATTTTGAGACAAGAACATTCTATTTTAAGGTTTTCTTCTATGCCAGAACATTTTAAACTGTTACTCCCAAAACCCAGGGCACATACATTTTCTCCAAGCAATTGCTTTGCATTTCACTACTATGAACCCAATTTGTTTTCAACTTGATACTCTACAGCGCCCACTGAAGTCCTCTGCTTCTGGTGGATACTACTTTAGAGACAGCTTTTGTAATCATTGATCTAGTGAGCTTAGCAGTGCTAAGAGATAGTAGTAACTTTAATTCAACCACAGCTAAACAAGAACAGATACTTTCTTCCTGATCTAAAGCAATGGAAATAATGGATGAAAATAGTAGATACTGCTTTCTTGCAGTTCCATTGGCCAACAGTATTCCCTACAAGGGGGGAATTCACATGGATCTAACTAGCAACTTTTAGTACATTCAATTATAAGAATGATGAGAAGGAATTACAGGTCACATATTCTAAAGTTACAGTACAAGTGCAGACAGACCCAATTTTATTTTAGTAGAGGGAGCTGTCAAACTCTAAGTGCCCCAAGGAAAAACATGTGCACATTCCAAACTCTTAAAGAATTATGAACTCAGGAATTTGTTTTGAATCCCTGCACATACATTTTTCCATGTCTGCTCGCCTCAAGCTTTTTTTGTTTACAGTAAGTTATACTTTTAAATAAGGAGTCGTTTTATAGTTACTGTTGTTATTATTGGGAACTGAAAATCCTTGTATTATCATTCAGAACTCTACTGATAAGTTCCTCCTCTAGTTTCTACCTGCTCTTGAGCTACAAAGCTGTACCACTTCCTTTTTCTTCCACTTCCTTATATCAAACTGTATTCTGCATTAGAAACAGGAATCCTTCTGTTTCTGGGGAAGGTATGGCAAACTGAAGACAGTTCTGCAAAGTGCAGCTGATAACCTCAGCAGACACCAAAGAACTGGTCACTAAACCAGTTCTTTGGAGCCTCTCCAGATAAGGAGAAAACACAAGATCGTCCATATATGCTTTAGGGCAAGAGTTTTCGACAGGTTTGAGTGCTGGGAGACAAAAAGATCAGCCATCTTGCTCACAAGTGAAGCCTTTTAAAGGGCACTAAGTTTTGCAACCCCCACTTTCTATTCATTTTCTACTATTTTTGGGAAATTGCCAAACCATTAGAGATCTTCAAGACAAGTTTTAAAAGTTTTTGTCAGGTGAGTTTATCTTCAACTCTGAACAAAAGAAAAATCAATTATAGGCTTAAAAACTTAACAGAACTTACAATAAATATCAAAATGTTAAATAAAATTTTGACCTAAGTAGGTTATAAATGGACCAAAGGTTCAGATGAATATGGAATATTGATTTTCATATTAAGATTTTGAATTTATTTATTTTTAAATAAACAGTTTCTTGTTTTGGCTATCCTGGTTATTGCAAGTCAGAACAAAGATAAGTGATGATTTTAGAAACTGGACAGCAGAAGGGACTAAAGATTCTAAGCAGAAGAAAAAAAATACAAATTTGTTTTTGATGTCAATTAATACTGGGACTTCGAAAACAATCAAATGTTATAACATTAGAAAGTTATTTGAAGAATGGATATTAGTGTCCAAAAGATATTAATGAAGTTATGACAATACTGTATGGAACAAATTTTATCTGATAAGACAAAGAAGTTACTGAAAGTGGAACTACAAATCAACAACAGAATGATTAGAAAAAGAACACTTACTGGGTATAAAAAAAATCTTTGATTGTTGGGTGCTGCCCAGATTTGATGAAACTTTATGGGAGGGGAGGAGAAATGGAGAGGGGAGCAAAGGTAAGGGAAGACTGGCTGGAGTTTTAAAAATTAAAAAGACAAATGATAAACCAAGAGAATGACCTGGAAAATGTTTTATTGGATTTACAAAAGAAAATGTTTTATTGGATTTATAAAGCCTTGAATAAACTTGTATAATAGGATAAAGAAAAATTGAAGAGAAATTAAATCCTAAAACTATATTTGATTGAATTAAAGATTTAAGATTTAGGAATAAAAGAAAGAAACAAAGTTGGTTTATTTGATCAAGGTTAAAGTAAGCTTGTTGTTGTTGTTGTTGTTTTGCAATGTTCTGGCAAACCATTTACTTTTCGCTGGCACCAAGATTGAAAGATTTATGTTTTATGGATTTATTTATAGATGAGGATGGGATGAGGGGTGAAAAGATTACAGAAGCTGAAGAGTTATTAAATGTGTTTATATTGTAATGAAGTTTGGAAGTCATTTCCTTTCTTTTTGCATGTTTTATTACTTCCATTCTCTTAAGTTTTATTTACATTAGTTTTTATTGTATTTAAAATTCTTAATAAAAGTTATATATTAAAAAAAGAAACAGGAATCTTCCTAAGATACAGCTGCTTTAATAAGTCATTGACTTATGGACTATATTCATGGTCCCACATATACATATACTAAAGCACCTCTTCTAAGTTCATAGAGACACTGTACAGGTAGTCCTCCTACAACAGTTCTTTTAGTGACCGTTGAAAGTTACAACGGCATGGAAAAAGGTGACCTATAACCATTCTTCACATGCCCATTACAAACATCCCGTGGGCGTGTGATCAAAATTCAGATGCAAAGAAACTGGTTCATTATTTTTGAAGGTTGTGTCCCGGAATCATGTGATCAACTTTGGTGAACATCTGATCAGCAAAGTCAATGGAGAAGCCAGATTCACTTTACAATCATGTTACTTAACAATTGCAATGATTCACGTTTTAACAACTGTGGCAAGATGGATCGTAAAATGGGGCAAAACTCTCATAACAACTGTCTCACTTAGCAATATAAATTTTTGGCTCAATTATGGCTGTAAGTCGAAGAGTACCTATAGTATAGCAGTGAAGATGATGGACTGGCATTGGGGAGATTCAACTTCCAGTCCACACTCAACATTTGAATTTCACTAGATGAATTTGGATCAGTCAATAGATGAATTTTATCAACCAAAGCTGCCTCACAGGGTTGTAGAGAAAGGAGAATAGAGAGATGCTGGTATCCTCACACTACTTCATACTACTTTGAAAACATTTCCAATACACCTTTACATTTTTTTAGAAAGTGGAGACACCACAGAGAAACGTATGACATAAATAAAATTCAACTTGCTTTTTTCTCCAGCAGACATCTCCCGTGATAGTTCTGCTCAACAGAAATGTTGCTGCTGCAACATTTATTATTGCACCACGGGAAGAGTTCAGAAATGGCTCACCACATTTTACAGCAAAGTAGAGTTTCACAAGACTAAGCATTAAAAAATTATCTATGGGGGAGAGAAATCATAGCCAGCTTGCTGCGTCACCAAGAGAGAAGTACTAAATAAGCATAACACCCCCAATTTCAGAGATAGAGTGATATTTCATTTTAAAGCTTCTATCGAGTTAGCTAGTTATTGGTTAATGCACCAGGCTAACACCATGAATTCTAGTCCCATTTTAGGCATGAAAGACAGCTGGGTGGCTTTGGGCCAGTCAGTCTCTTAGTCCAATTTACCTTACAGGATTATTATTGTGAGACATATAGGAAGGGGAAGGAATATTATGTTTGCCACCTTGAGTTATTTATAAAAAATCATAAAGGTGGTTTAAAAAAAAAAAGCTATCTAAATAGTTTTTCCTTAGTTTTCATAGATGTAAATTGTAATGGATTTACTTCCAACCAATTCATATCTGAACTGAACTCAGCTTAAGCTAATAGCTTATTCTTCCATTGGTAATGGTTATTAAAGAACATTTTGTCTTAATATTATCCAAATGCATAACTGGGAGCAAATATTATCAGTTAAACTTTCACCATTTAAACTCTCTTTTTATTCCAACTCATAATACATGTCAGGAATGAAACCCTGAAACAAGTCCCTTAAAGAGAAAAGATAGATGCTGAGGTGTAGCAACCCTTTATCTGACAACCAAGAATTATATAGCCAGAAAGTCCATTCCAATTTGGCCACAAATCAGAGGCTGCTATGAAGCAGTACTTTATAAATTCCATGTGTAGTTTCATTCCTGCTGGAAACTGAACCATGTACTTTCTTTGTTTCAATCTGCAAGGATCAACACACAGAGAACACCTGTCTTAAGTAATAGGAGTAGCCCCACGTCAAGTTCTTTTAAGTCTTTTATAGGCTAATGAATTTCTACTTGGATAACATGTATAGTTATTTATTTCTTCAGTAACACAGGGCGAAGGAGTGGTCTCTTTTCTCCTTTAATTAGTGTCTAAGGCAGGGGGGTCAGCAACCTTAAACACTCAAAGAGCCACAAAGGTCCTAACCGGGAGCCGCCTGTTCAATTCTGGAGCAGGGGTGGGTTCTGCTTCTTTTTGCTGCCGGTTTGCTCAGGGTTGTGTTGCAGTTGCGTGCGTGAAGCGTGCATGCACAGCAGTAAAAAACTAACTTCTGCGCATGCACAGAAGCAAAATTCAAGATGGCAGCACCCACAGAGACACCAATGGAACCAGCTCCATGACATCACCATGGAGTTACTACCGGTTCTATAGAACCAGATAGAACCGGTAGGAACCCACCTCTGTTCTGGAGCCAACTGGAAGTCCACTTCCCCCACCATAGAGTCTCCTCCTAGCACGGTATCCTTTTTCCTCTACCTGTCCTAACTGAAAATCCTATCAATTGTGGAACCGACTGGCAACAGGGAGCCACAGCAGAGGGATGAAAGAGCTACATGCAGCTCCAGAGCTGCAGGTTGCTGACCCCTAATCTAAGGTCTTCGAACAGGGGCAGCTATCTCAGAATAACTAAAGCTTTCTCTTAAAATAAAAATAGCCAAGGTGAGAGGGAACCTTTTCTTTATAGGCCAGAGGCAGATGGCTAAGACTAATAGGACCTAAGACCTCTCTTGGCCTATGGTTGACTAGTCATTATAATGTTTGGAGGAAATAATACTTTTCTCTGCTACTTTTTATAACTGAGGATCCCAGCCTAAATTGTGACGCGAAACTCGTAACTAAAATTTATTTTCAAAGCTGTAAACAAATTCTAAAGTCTTTCTATTGTACCTTAATACAAAACAGTTGTAACAAGTGCCATCCATCACCTTGGGATATTTTAAAGGCTGCCTCCAATGAGGCTGATAAATTACTTTCCGGCCAGAGGATATGGTGCTCTTTCTCTCTCTCTTCCTCCCTCCCCCTGTGTGTGTGTGTGTGTGTGTGTGTGTGCGTGCGTGCGTGCGTGCACATGAGATTCTTATAATTGCCACTGTCATGCACATCATTCTTCTTTCAGAGATTTCTGATGAAAATCCATGCTATCTACACAGTTATGCTAAGAATCATTGCATCAGTAATGCTACATTTTTATATTCTTTCATTATCATGGTTTTTCATCCCCAACTTATTACTGAAATAATGAGCAAAAGGTGGAAGAGGAATTGCAATGAGCAATTTTAACTGGATTAGGAAAGTCTGAGCAATGCACTACTCAGAGCCTACAGAAGAAGCAAGAAATTATTGATGAGTCAATCAGATTCAGCAGTGCTTCCTGAGGTCATTCTGTCTGGAGAGCACCTACTTACATCAATGGCTATTCCCTAGAGGGCAGGAGATATAGCAAACCAAGACAATAGAACCTCTATCACAGGATGGCACCCATCATCTTGATGGTTAATCTCCAAGTTATCACTGATCCCATTTCCAGTTGACTGATAAGTTGGAGATCAGGTGAACCAGAATTTCCAAGAGTACAGCTGTTTGGCTGCCTGGTTAAAAAGACTAGTTTACTTATATCTTGTGGACCCTGGGTGGGGAGATCTGAAGTTTATTACAAAACAATGCAGAAAGTATAAAAGAAACACAAAATGGTAGAAACACTAAGAGAGAAAAGGGAAAATTAACAATCTGCTTTAAATAGCTGCAAATATTTATCTCAAATCAAATGAATCATAAGATCTAATAAATAGATTCCCTAGCCAGCTTATGATTTCACTATTAACAGTTATATTTAGCAATCATTTCCCTCTTGTCAACTCATTGTCTCCAAAAAGTCATTCTAATCTGGAGCAATAACTATAAAAAGCAGTTGGGGGGAAAATGAATTCAAAAGTGCAATGGTGGCCAGACAGGAATAGTCAGGAGAAAACAAACACTCCAGGATTTGTTCACAGTCCTGTTTACTGCAGCCAGCCACCATGAATATTTTCTGCAACAAACACTACAAACCGCTATCCTCAAACCGCTTACGCAATTTGAAAGAAAAAATGAATTGAGTTCGTATCAGTTGATAAGCCATTAGCAACAAATGCCTATTATTGTTTTTTAATCTCCCCAACAGAAATACTATGGTTCAGATTCCAATCTAAATGAACCGATAAATATAAATGTGTTGCACAATTACTATTATACAAGCTGAAGGAGGACCAGACATTCCTTTGATCTCATGCTCAGCTCCCGCTATTGCCAGTATAGTTAAGTTCACCTCACTACTCTCTTATACAGCTGCAGTGGGAGAACCATCCAATTTTTAAATTCTGCACTGCAAACTACATACTTAATTTGTCATTTAGAGATTGGCATCTATGAAAGCATTACAGTGTTTGAGAAAAGAAATTGCCCAGAGCTCAGGTAGGCAGTATTTTCTGATTTGGTCTATCCCACAATGTCCTCCTTAATGCCCTGATGTTTTTTTAATCATCTAAGTAGACTCTATGGCACTTTTGCAAAGAAGAATGATACCACGAGTTTGTATTTCATTTTGCATCATTCTAGTTTGCAGATAAATCTTTTTTTAATTGAAAAAAAAATCTTATGAAACAATTCTAGTGATCATCATTGTGTGCAGATACCGTACCCATTGAACATATTGCCTTTCGAGGCCTCGAAGCAATGAAAAATCACCTATATCTATATTGTATCTCAACAAGTGCATTAGTTTTAAGTGAACCAAGCTGTTAATATAAAAAAAAAGATGGAATGGGAGGGAGGGAGGTAAATTACCTAATTGTAGATGAACCAAACAAAGGTGGTAAGGAAGTATATATGAATGCAATTTTGGCTTCTATTTTCAGCTACTAGTTTACTCCCTTCATAGATCCCTTCTCACCAAAGAAAGGGATACTGCCACAAACCTACAGAGTCATGGAAAGAGAATCATAAGTAGCCTCACAGTCCTATTTGCATGGCTTGGCACTCAGCTATATTCATGACCACCTCCTTAAACTAGAACCAATCTGCCTGATAAGAACATTTTGGGGGAAAGTCAGGAGGAGGTGCATCTCTATAATGCCTCCTATATGTAACAAACTTCCCCTAGACATGAGATTAACACTGATTTATTTTACAGTAATGAGAAGAGAGCATGCCAATAATTATGTCGCTCCGATTAGTTTGCTGGTTTAAATTTTTGTACTACATTTGTTATTACACAATGGATATATAATGTCTATGTATACATCATATGTATATTGTTTTGCTTTATTATGTATATTGTTATACAATATTATGCTATTGTTTACCACTTCATTTCAGAAGTCAAATAAATAAATGCAGTATGAAACTACACCAGCAAGAACTTAAAAACACATCTGAAAAGCAGGAGCCGCGAATAAATCTGAACTCTTCTCACAGACCAGAGAAAATATAAAAATAAAAAATTGCTGAGTGGCTAGAATGGAAATTAATGGAACCAGAAAATTGGGAAGTCAATGAAACATAGATGAGAAGTTACAGGAGAGGAAAAAGGGTTTTCTGTCAAAAATGTACGAAATTTCTCCTAAGATGCCCAAGAGAAATTGATATGGTTTCCACAGTTCAGGTATTTATTATTTATTCAATTTGTATGGCTGCCATATCACCTAAGTGATCTCACAATACTTGGTATACAAGGCAAACTGAATGCTATGCCAGAGATTCCTGCCATGTGATTTTTTTAGTTGTTGTTGTGTAGTCATTCATTTGCATCTGCTGTTTTGTGTCATAACGAACATTCTTTTTCTTCAGGACTATTACTCAGTAACTGAGTTCCTCTAAGCATATGCTTATGTTATCACCTAGTCACCCTATCTTCTGTCATCTTCTTTTCAAACTTAAGAGTCTTGTACGGTGACTCTTGCTTTTGCATTAGGTAATTCTTAAACTTTAGTTCCATTGTTAAGGTTTCCACTAAGCAGTCTGGTATCATCAGCATTCTGAAATCTGTTATTGCTTCTCATAGCAATTTTCATTTTATTTCCTTCTACTCCAGCATTTTTCATGACATGTTCTGCATATAAATTAAACATTCACTGTCACGTTATTTATATGATGCACTCCTTTCCCTGTTTTAAATCATTTAGTTTCCCCTTTTCTATTTTAACTGTTGCTCCCTAGCCATCAATTGTTGGAAATAATGAACACACCTTAATTGTCAGGCACATATTTCCTCATGTTGAGACTCAAGTAAACATGACCCATAGAATGTTTATGGTCTGGCCTTATGAGAACAATGTATATGGCACCATCCATCATTATAAGTCTCTGACACTTCCATCCAAAATGCACTGAACTATTGAAAAATGAAAAGTACTGGATATTTTTCTTCAATATCCAATAGGTGGAGATATTGCTCAACTGTCAACAATTATGCTGAACAGAGACTGTGTACATTAACTTTAAGGGCCTAAAGATGTCTCAACCATTAATCTATTCCAGTAGCATTTAGGATTAGAAAAACATCTTTCTTGATATAATATTCAGCATTTCTGCCCACCCATTCCGGTTCAATGGTTAAAGTTTATATGGAGAGAAGATGATGAACTTCGTATAACATTTCTTTTAGGAAATACTGTCTGGAAGCCGTGAAGCATAATGTGCTCCATTCAAGTGTCTAATTAGGTCCTAAAATCCACTGAAATGATAACCTTTTCTAGCTCCAATTTCACTTTTAACTCTGAAGCAAGTCTTAACATTTCACTGCTTTTTCATACATCACAGCATTATTCACGGGATCAAACTTCCCGTCTTCTGTTTCCCATTCACATATTTAATTGCTACTTAGAGAGCAAGAAAAATGTAAGAGATTCTGCTAAGCTAACTTTTGGTCACTTGCTAAAAATATACATCCATCAAAAATTATTTTTTTAAAAACCAGTAACCATTGCTCACAATTTTTTCAAGGTCAATAAATGTTGACCCCCGACTTCCAAATCTTCAAAATCACAGCTTCCCTTTAAAACATCAAAATAATTTTAGTCATTTTTCTCATCCTTTATTTATCCCATTAAATAAAGGGAACAAACTACTACAATTTTTAGTTGCTGCCAAATTCAGTCCAAAAATAGGTATGTTCTTGAGACATAACAAGATGGAAGACCTTACCGAAACTGTAAAATATCAGGCTTGGTAGTGTATGAGAAGGTAATTATCAAAACAAGTCAGGAATGATGGTTTATGTAATTCTTATATTCCTCACTATAATTGGATGTCAAGGAAAAAATGAAAGTTAGCAATAAAAAGCATACGTCTCTATGATCCTAACTCATTTACAGGAATACCCTTGAGTTTCATGACATTTGTACTTGGATGAGAGGGTGTTCGGATACTAGTTCATCTTATGATAAAGGGGTGATTTGTGACTTGCCATTTTCACCACAGCAGCTGTTTTGAGAACAAGCAGCCTTCCATATCAGCCACTGTGTAAATTTCAAATGAGACTCAAAAAATTGCCTACTTCTGCTCTATCCCTAAAGGCGTAATTTCAGTATTTCTATACAGCTGTCAACTCCAAATGCAGGACTACAGCTGGCAAAGTACCAAGGAATATACACATACAAAGCATATCGGGTTTCTCCGAAAATAAGACAGGGTCTTATTTTCTTTTGACCCCCAAAATAAGTGCTTGGTCTTATTTTTGGGGATGTATTATTATTTTTGAGGTACAGGAGGTGGTGAGCGTGGTCACAACATGGCTGCTGCTGTGTTTTGGATAGGGCTTATTTTCAGGGGACGGCTTATTTTAGCGCATGCACTCAAAAGCCTAATTGGGCTTATTATCTGGGGAGGTCTTATTTTCAGGGAAACAGGGTAGTAGTGGGGCCCACATGTTCTCTAAATGGAGGGCCAAGTGTAAATATTCTGAATGTATAATACTTTGAAGGTCATGGAGTATATAAAATGTGTTTTATGACAATAAACTCTGGTTTTATTGGTAGATAGGAAGATAGCAGAATGCTTTCACAAGAGTCACATGGCCACCTCAAATAAACAATTTCACTATCACTCAACTTTGTATTATTTTTCTTCTGAAGGAGAAGGGTCATGATTTTATTAGCTGTAAACAGTGCACTGATTATATTTGTACTGTGACAGGAACATCTCGTTTACTGAAGTCATGAATTTACAGCTGCTCAGTTTTACAAACTAATCTGGTGTGGTGTTAATGCCAAGACCAAGTAGAACTCTGCTTGGCTAAAGACACCAAGGATATATGCATACAAGAGCTAAGAATCCATAAGAAGAGACCTATACTCCTGCATAAGATAGGAAACTTTGGTTTCAAATCTGACTTAAGAAATAGACAAAGAAACAGAATGATCAGGGAGAAGGGTTAATCTTGGATAGGTTGAAAGGAACTTACATTCTCTCCACTGAACAAACTACATATCAAATCATATTAAAATAAATCTGCAGACTATGTTCCCTTAATTGTGAAAATCCGTTGGAAAAAACCACGTGCTTTGTGACTAGATCCCAATTTTAGCTATTTTCATTGAAATGATTTCAGACAACAAGACAGGAACGATCTTTGCCTAAAATCATACTGAACCACTGCATTAATCTGACTTTATTGAATTTACAGTCATTTCCTTGCCCACAATGTAGCACAATGCACTGAGAGGAGAGGTCCATACCAATCATGATTTAATGTAACCACAAGAGATTTTTTTTCCTAACAATAAGATAAGTTATTCTGGGGAGAAGGAAAGGCATCTGTGGGAACAAGGCATACAAAATAGGAAAGACACTTAATAATTAGGTAGCCTCATTAAAAAGCAAAAGGAAAACAACACAGCTAAAATGGTATTTATTTTTGTAAATCAGATTTTAACTAGCTTTTAAACATTTGCAAATGACGGTCTTATTATCATCCAGTTAGACACAGAAAAAGAAAATGAAGGGTTTTGGTTTTTTTGGATGTACACAAATTAAATGCAAGTTTGTATTGATTAGTATCTGCACAGGGATAATTTAAGCTTTCACTCTCAGTTTTTGTGTCTCATCCAGCATTGAGTATTGATTACACATCCTTGAGTATGGATGATTTATAGCCACTTTGTAAATGGCAGGTATTTCATACACACACTTTTTCTTTACCCTATGGTATTGCCTCTGGCTAAACATGTTTTGCAGGGTTTTATAACATAATCAAATGAAGCAATAGTCAAATGTGAGCAAAAAAGTTTGGATAGTATGTTTTTGTGAATTTTTTTGTGCCAAAAAAAATTCTCTGGTGATTCCACGGATTCTCGAGTTACCTTAGACCCAAATATCAGGACTTGCAATATTTTACATCTTACCCAGGGCACAGGTACTGCCAGGGAAGCAATGTTCTTCACACAAACCAAGGTATGGGGAAACTACCAGTTTTACAAGTTCTTCTAGTTGTATAAAGGCCTTAGTGGGACCTGTAGGTTCATGGACTCCCTGAAACATAAACAAAATATATCTATTGTCAAATACCTGGGGGTATGGAAATCAACACATTTCATTTGTCCATTTTTATTTTTCTAATTGACTGAAGAAAAGAAACTTAATTATGTATTAGATTATGATGTAGGAGTTTTATAAATTATATCGTTTTCTATAGCAGCCATTATATTGGCTGGGGAATTCTGGGAGCTGAAGTCTACCTATCTTCAAGAGAGACGGTTGAAGGTTGAGAAACACTGTTCTACAACACCCTACTGAATGCTCTCAACAGGTAGCTTAAGCAGGCCATTCCAATAAATCAAAGAATATAAGCAAATTAACTCTTTCCTAGGACTTGTGACCCAATTGTGAAATGATGGATGTTTTCATTCTCTGGATCCAAATTATCTCAGTAACTTAAGGCAACATTCTTGCTGTTTCCCCTTTTTCTTTCTCCCCACATCAAGAGTAGGGAACATTGGCAAGGTGGAAGGCTGGTTAGATCTATCAGAGTTATAATTGAGGGGAAATTAAAAGAAGGCAAAAATTCATGGTCAGAGCTCAGACATGATAACTTAAAACAAACAAATGAATAAAACTATTATCCTTGAAACAGTCACTGAAACCCCTATATCGCAACATTTAACTTCATTATTCAGAAAACCAAATTTTAGATTTATCAATGAAAGACGGATGTCAGAAATCCAGGCCTTCTTAATTAAAAATACTTTGCCCAACACACGTGATTAAGGCTGCATCATGTTGAATTTCTCCATAACAATCATGCTGTCAGCATGAAAATAAAGACATTTGGGCAGGCAGGCATGTCTTTCTGTAAGGCAGACCCCAGTGATATAGGGAACCAATATTTGCGGGTTCAGGCCAAAGGCAATTCTCTGCTTCATAAACTTTTTGGAAAGCAGTAATTTCATCCTTACAGTATGTCCAATGTTGATTAACAATGGTGTGCAATACATTTGGATGTCAGTACAATACTTTTCAAGGTTGCTAATGTTAAAACAGGCTAAAAACATTAATTGAATGTTAAAACAGGCTGTTCCAACATCACTACGCTTCTAGTGAGAGGCTGGAACAGGATGTTTTGAAACAAAATATTTCAGCCTTGAAATGTTTGCCCACCCCCACAATCATCACAAATGAGAGGTGGAAATAAGACCATTCCCCACCTGTAAAATCAGCAGCATCTGGATAATGGAGGGTGGAAGGTTACTTTGGACCAGAGGAAGAATCTCATCCAACTTTACCCTTAATAAGACCAAGTCTCGGAAGCCAAGCAAGGAAATCTGACGAATGGTCAATTCTTGCCCCTATACATACAGAGAGGGGGGAAATGGCATCCATTGGCATTGGAATACAGTTCAATCCTATCTGCAAACGGAACCCTATGTTTTAGGACAGTAATGCCACACAATATCATAAAAGAATTGGAGAACAAGCTGGTAACCTGAACATAAACTGGCACAAGAAATTATTGTAAATTAAAAGAAATACAATGATTATGCTGCCTCTGGATAATCAGTTTGTGGATAGAAAGGCAGTTGTAGAAACTGTTGATTAAGAATGGGGAAGTGGTATTCCTTTGTAGCTTTCCTTTTTAGCTAGATGGGGAAAGTATGTTAGAAGCAGCACTTTTCAAGGGGTTCTACCAGGGGTGAAATCTAAAAAATTTCCTACCGGTTCTGTGGGTGTGGCTTATTTTGTGGGTGTGGCTTGGTGGTCAGGTGACTGGGTGGGCGTGCTTTTACAGTTTGCAC
>JANHFT010003300.1:28673-48539 GCA_032467955.1 Pseudoxenodon macrops | reverse complement strand
AGGTCTTCTAGTCCAACCCCCTGCCTAGGCAGGAAACCCCACACCACTTCAGATAAATGGTTATCTAACATCTTCTTAAAAACTTCCAGTGTCGGAGCATTCACAACCTCTGGAGGCAAGTTGTTCCACTGATTAATTGTTCTGTCAGGAAATTTCTCCTAGTTCTAAATTGCTTCTCTCCTTGATTAGTTTCCACTCATTGCTTCTTGTCCTACATCAGGTTCTTTGTGGCAACCCCCGAGATATTGGAACAATGCTATCATGTCTCCCCTAGTCCTCCTTTTCATTAAACTAGGCATACCCAGTTCCTGCAACCGTTCTTAGATCTTTCCCCACATCTTTCCCCATCTATATATGAGAATTGTGAAGGATGGTGCTGAATAGATGGAATGATGGGTTGGGAAAGCTGCTTGACTCTTATACAAGAGTCTGGAAATGAGCATAGACTGACAATAGATAGATTCATTATGTCTGCTAGTTGCTGTTTTAATTTCAGTCCATGTTGTTATGCTTCTAAACTACATCAGTTTAATACCTCAGTTATAGCATTTTCCTACAAAGAAGTAATAAAGCCTCTGTAGGAAAAAAAACATAATAAGCCACTGCAGGGGAAAAAAACATAATAACCATAATCAGCAAGGATAATATGTGAAGCGTACACAGTAAAACAATTCCTTCCAAATAGCAATAAATAGCAAGAGCTAGGTTTTAAAATTGGTACAAATGTTTCCGTTTTCTCTTAAACATTTGGGAGAATAAAGCTTTTTACCTGAGGCCAGAAGGATAATATAGAAGAGTGTTTATGGGAACATTTCATAAATGTGGCACCATCTGTTGTGGTTGCAGCAAATGATGGAATTTAGCCATCCTTGGTTAATCTCAAAAAAATCTAAACTGGATTGGGTCTATCTACTACTTGGATAGGCTATGCACAGTTAATTCCAGAACTGTAAACTAGGTTAGCAATTGGAAAAACAAAACCTTATGAAAGACAGCAAAAGCATCCTGCTTCCATGTTGTTCCCAAGAAAACATGGAAGTAACAAAGACCTGAGCTTGGCTTCAAGGACTTGGCCTTTACTGTGGCCACTTGTCTCATTTGTAAAAGGCTGGTTTAGATGTGCTTATGTTAGCATATAGATAGTTAAATATAGACGAAAACTTCCAGATTAATTTGGTCTCAATCAGAGATGGGTTCCGGATATTTTTGCTGCCGGTTCGCTCAGGTTTGCGCTGCATGTGCATGCGTGAAGTGCGCATGCGCACACACGCAGAAGTAAAATTCAAGATGGCAGCATCCACGGAGACACCAACGGGACTGGCTCTGTGACATCATCACCAAGTTACTACCAGTTCTATAGAACCCGATAGAACCGGTAGGAACCCACCTCTGGTCTCAATTCAGTGAACTGGTAGCCAGTGTAAATTGCAAATGATTGCCATAATATGATCATCTCAGCAGCTTCCTGTTTAAACTATTGTACTCGGGATCAAACTAATTATTCTGACTTTTTAAAAAGGCATCCTGTAAAATGCAGCAATTCAAAGGGCCAATGTGAGATTGTTGAGTCACAGTTATAAAATTGTCCCTATCCATGTGGAGTGAGACCTGGTGTACGAGGCACGGCCACGCGGCACAGGAGGAAGCAAACCGGTGGCGAGGTAAGTTAGAACTCACCCCTGATCTACTTGTATGTTGACTACTACTAGAAACATGTATCAATAATGGCTTATTTCTTGTCAGTGACAAAGCCAAGAATGTAGCTATATTCTGGCATTTTAAAGTTTGGTCTAGACACAGAAGAAGAAGAAGAAAGTTTCACTACTACAAATTGTCCATTCAGCATTCTAATTAAGTTTGCATCTCCCTTACTTTGATTAAAGAAAAGAACACAAGTACTTTTGTTTCCACATGGAAACCGCTTCTGAACTTCATGCTTGATGTGGAAAAGAATGAAACTTTGATTTTGGGTTTTACAGATTAGATTGTTATATCTTTATAGAAATGACTATTATGAAAAAGCAAAAAGCTACCGTATGATTTGATGCTAATGCCTTATTCTACTGCAACAGAGAAAGTTGGAAGTCAATGCTGCTTTTTCTTTTCCCTACCTTTCTTCACTATTCTTTCCCCTTCCTCTCCACATCACTGCTCCTTTATTTAGTTTTGTATTTTGTATTTTATAATACTGTATAACTTAATAAAAATGTTTTTTTTTAATTTGCATCTTCTTTGACCATCACTTTGCATGTACTGTAATGGCCATTAAAGGTACCATTTTTCCTTCTCCCAATAATGTCCTGCTGTGGCTTTTGCATGCCACATGGTGTGGCAGGAGGATTATTCCACTTTCCATATAATAGTTCTTTACAAGCTGATTTGAATATAAAACCAATTCACTTCTCCATGAGAATTGCCAGCATATGGCTTAGCTGGAAGATTATGAATAACAAATTGCACTTGTTTATCAGTACCTGATAACACTTGTTGAACATTTCCTTCTTAATCTCAACTTTTGGATATGTAACCATTAAATAGCAGAACAAGCTGAAGTTAAAGACAGCAATAAAGTATGATTGTTTTACAACGGTGATATCAGCAGTTGAGGCAGGCGTACATGGAAACAGGCTTTTGAATCTTTCAGACGGACGTTCGCTTTACACCAGGGGTGTCAAACTCAATTTCATTGAGGGCCACATCAGGGTTGTGTTTGATCTCAGAGGGCCGGTGTATGCGTGGCATGGAGTGGGCGTGGTCATGGTAGGTGTGGCCAAGGTGGGCATTTGACACAGGTTCAAGATGCAATTTTTCCCTTCTCTTTCTTTCCACAGTTCTTTAGTATAACCATTTTCCTATCTCTTCTACCAGATAATACTGGCAAACATTTAGTACTTATTCTTCATAATCCACTAATTGTGCCTCTGCAAGTTCCTGAGCTGTTGCTATGATGAAGCAGTTCTGAAAGATATCTTCATTAAGTATTGCTTGCTAAAACTACACATATTCACAAATTTGTAAGCTAATCAAAACTGCAGCTGAATACTTGAAACAGTTTTGGAAGCATTATAGAATTTAAGAAAGGTGAGATAAATGTGTCAACTTACACAATTAAGAAAAGAACTAATCAGAAAAAGACTGATTAAATATATCACTTTTAAAACACTTTTTATTACAATTCTATTGCTGGACCATTTCAGCTAATCTACTGTCTTCTTATAACATGTACCAGGATAGATTTTACTGGAGAGGAGAGAAACAGGCATAGATTCCAGCAAGACAGAATGGTTGTTAATTCAGAACCCTGTGGACTCTGATATTTTCCACTTTTGGTCCCTGCATTGGTTAATTCCTCTATACAAAATGAGTTCACAATTTTGTTTGGGGGGGGTGGGGGAAAACTGAGATGGTCCTGTTCAACTCAATGCTAAATAAGCAGAGGAAAACTCTAGCAAGGAGACACTTTGTACAGCTCCATCCTGCTGCCAATTTTGGATAATTCCTAGCCTAAGAAGTACTGTTGCCACTCACTCATGCCCTTCTCATCTTTTATTTGACTATTCCTGTCAGAATAAAACATAACAGTGTTGGAAGAAGTCCTGGACATTTTCTAGTCCAACTGCCTGCTCAGGCAGGAAACCCTATACCATTTCAGACAAATGGTTGTCCAGTTTCTTCTTAAAAACTTCCAGTGTTGGAGCATTCACAACTTCTGGAGGCAAATTGTTCCACTGATTAGTTGTTGTAACTGTCAGGAAATTTCTCCTTCGTTCTCCTAACCTTGAAGATCAGCTGGATGCTGCACCTACTGCAAAATTAGAGGCATCTACCGTTACCATCCCTGTCTTCAAAAGGTAGGCATCATCACTTGATTACAGCTATCATTTTGAAGCCAGTGACCATCAATGGAGACACTCCTATTTGGAATGCAACATTCCTAGTATTAAAAGATTTACTGCATTATGTTTGTACCAGAGGTGGGTTCCTACCAGTTCTAACCAATTCTTTAGAACCGTTAGTAGCTCGGTGATGACGTCATGGAGCCGGTTCCATCGGTGTTCCCATGGCCACCACCATCTTGGATTTTGCTTCTGCGCATGCGCAGAAGCTATTTTTTGATTGCTTCGCATGCACGTGCATGGCACAACCCTGAGTGAACTGGAAGCAAAAGGTTCCAGAACCCATCCCTGGTTTGTACTAGTAATATGGGGCTGCACAGGCTTTCAGTGGGCTTTTAGGAGCAATTGCAATCTTTATAGCTTAAGATGTGGCTAACTTTGAGACCACTTTCTCTTTGTAGCACCTGTCCAATTGAAACTTAAAAGAGTCGGCTTTCTGTGGGTCCCAACCTGTAGAGAATGTCATCATCAGGGACTGAGGAAGAGCCTGGTGGTCCCCCTCCTATGAAAAGATAAGGATGGCACTATTCAGAGATAAGGATGGTACTATTCCAACCAATGTCAAGAAAAATGTTAAGAAATAGCTATTTTAGAGTGTCTTTGGTGATAATTGTAGAAGTTGCACTCGTGGGATAAGTTACTGATTGGATTTTATATATATTGTATACTTTTAATCCTATTAAGGTACTGGGGAACTGTAAATTGTCCAGAGTTGCTTTGATTGGAGTAGCATATAAGGTCATGGAACAAATAAATGTTCATATTGCTTATGAAGGTGGTTCAAAGACCACTCCAATGAAAAAAATAAGGCCATCCATGTCTTCTTCTAATCAATAACTGGAGCAAAGATGATACAAGAAGTTCAGTTTCAGATGTGGCGGCATCTAATACCTTTCTAGCAAAAGCATTTTCTCCTGCCCTTTTTGGTAATTCTGGATGTAACTGAAATGGAGTTATTACACTATTACAGTGTGATCGAACTCTTTTCAGTAAAAGTCTATCAGTAATCTGTCAGGCAGGGAATTGCTACAAGGAAACTGCGTGTTTGGGCTGTAATCAGCCATTGATATAATCCATTCTAACCTAAATATTAGGCTCAATTCACTGGCATTTCTTTGACAATGTACTTTAATAATATATTACACACATTTCTTATTACATATAAGCATTACTCTGTGAAAACAGTTATAATGACAACTATTACTGAAGGATTGTATAAGTAAATAGAAGAGATTTTAATTTTTGATTGTTTGGTCCACCAGTATAAATTGTGGCTTTGTGTATGGGCATCTGCCCATCTAACATATATGTCAAAGTCATGTCATACATGTAGACAAAGCAATATAAATAACTACATGCATTTATTGCCGAGTGTCACAATTCAGTCAGCATAAATGAAACAACTGTGGTTTTATACATGAAATACAATTAAGAAAATTTGAAACACAAATTATTATACCTTGAACTTCCTTTATTCATGTTCACTTTTGATCTCAGTCATTTTCTCTCTCTTGTACTCTGGCTATCTTCTCGACAAGTTATTTTGAACTTTTGTCATATGTTACAGATTAACAAGAGTTGGAAAGGATCTTATAGATCATCTAGTCCAATTTCCCGCCTAAGCAGGAGACTCTACACCATTTCTGACAAATGGCAGTCCAATCCTTTCTTGAGGGTCTCAAGTGATAAAGCTCCCACAACTTCCAAAGGCAAGCTGTTCCATTGGTTGATTATTCTCACTGTCAGAAAGTTCCTCCTTATTTCCAGGTTGATATATGTATGGATATAAAATGAATGTCTTGTTGATATCAAATTATTTCTTTTCTCAGGATGGAAGGCCTCTACCTATAGTATCTTCCATTTCCATTTATGAAGATCAGTAGAAGACAAGTCATGGATTTTTTTGTGCACGGAAGCTGCAGCGTTGATCTGCATGCAAGTAGTAAAACTGATTCAACTCTTTCACTAAAACATTTTAACTACTGATGCACTCAGAACAGACTTGGGTTCCTGCCGGTTCGGACTAGTTCACTAGAACTAGTAGCCGGAATTTCCCCCCCACTCGCCAAACCAGCAGCGACGGCCAGCTGCTCCAAACTGGTCCTCTGACTTGAAATCCATCCACCGGAGTGAAATGTAATCAAAAATAACCCTCTGCACATGCGCAAAGCCTCCTGCGCATGCTCACATGATTTTAACCCGGGAGCAACAGGGTGAAAAATATGCACTTCCGGCACAACCCCGAACCAGTAGGGAAGGTAAATAGAATCCACTCCTGATTCAGAAGCTACATAACTGCACATATTTTCTTGGAAAATGTTAGGAAAACACAACCTGGATTGTTATTCAGTAAGGTCAATACAAGATGTGAACAATATCGAGGAGAAATTCCTCCTTCTCTCTAAACTGGTTTCCTGTTTATTATTTTGTTGCACATGTGTCCTATCTTATTGCCAACAATGAGTCTCACTACAACAGACTTTCAGTTCTGTACGAAGAGGATTCACGTCTTATCTACTCATGACTGTCATTTAATTATTTGTCAGATTTAGGTACTACCCACCTCACTCTCACTTTTATCATCTTACAGAAATAAAAATCAAGAAGCCTATCTGGAGTAAAATCCTTTTCTTAAAAAAATTATCATTTATTTTGAAATATTAATTCTAGATACATTTCTGATTTTCAGCTGATAGATTCAATTTCATGTCCATTTTTGATGAAATGAAAAACAAAACTCATAAGATCGTGAAAAGACAACCTATAATTAGATGAGCAATATTTAAATAGCATTATATTTGAAGTTTAGGTTCTGCCCTATCTCTTTTTGGCAATGGCAACCTATCATGACAAAATTTAGAAATATGATTTCTAAGCACTACCACCATCTAAAATATCTTCACAATTACGCCAACATAATAAACATTATGCATAGAAAAGAAAACCAATAAAACTGCCAGAATTTCTATGATAAGAAGACATGAACGCATGACCTTCACCCCAAAAGAAATGATGTCAAAAGCATGGGAGTTAATCAAATTATTGAAACTGACTCAGCCTGCAAAATCAATCTTCCAAGTAAATGTAAGACATAAATTTCAATCTGTACAAGCTGCTGAAGAATAAGATGGGATTTAAGACAGCAAGAATTGCTGTGCTTATAGATGTAAGGACAAAAATGTCTACTTGGCTGATTATGTATATATAACAAGCAGATATTTGTTTATTGACTGGATTTATGTTCCACATTCTTGTCTTTCTTATTAACAATAAAAAGAATTTAATTAAAATGCAATGGAAGCACAATTAAAACACGATTAAATCACAGTGAAGAATAAAAACAAAAGTAATCAGCATCCTCCATTGCCAAGTTAGCACTAAAAACTTGCTCATGTATCAAAGGCATCTCTAAATAAAATATTTCTGGCTGTTGGTAGAAGGATAACAGAAAAAGGGAAGCCTGGGCTGTTTTCGTTAGAAATTCCAAAGCTTAGTAGCAGCCATCTAGAAGTTCTCCGAGGATGATATGATTAGATAAATGCTTTCTTAAGATCTTAAATCTTGTATAGAATTGTGAGAAGAAAACTTCATCTTAGATAGCCAGATCTCAGGTCACATGGAGTTTAACCAGCACTTTAAATTACATTTAAACTGTGTTAAGAAGTACTATAGTGCTTTAGTTGTTAAAAGTCATATATTTTTTTAGAATTTGTATATTCTCCCTGCACAAAAAACTCTTTATCTTATTGATCAGAAATTTGTTTTCCACTTTAGGGACTACTCTTGTTGCAGGATTCATTATTTTCTCTCCAAACAATGAAATTATCAATTTAAACAAAGATTTTAAAGCAATGTTGCTCGAAACATCCAACACAGATTTGGCACACATTGTATCTCATCCGTATTTAATATATCCTATATTTGAAAATCGTTATGAAGTTTCAATAAACTCATTCCAAGCAAATTTACCTGAGATAACTTTTAACTTTTCAGATATTTTGGTTGAATTGTGTGTGTATACAGAATATATACAATATTAGTGAAAAAATAAATATAAAAGCAACTCTGTGTGTGTGTGTGTGTGTGTGTATACACATAAAGGTAAATCACAGAACATCAACTTCAAATAAAGGATAATTGTTTATTCATTTCTTTGTTTATTTGAAAATATCAAGGGAAAGTTAGTATGAACTTCTCCAGAGGAACTCCAGTAATAATTCAAACAAATGAAAATTGTTTTTTTAGTAGACCTTAGCATTTTAAAAGTAAGGAGGGGATAATTATTTATCTTTTCCCAGGGTTGAATGTCTAAAAACATTTGTTAATTTTCCTTCTATGGGTAACATTCAGGAGATGACCATGAAAATATATGTAATAAAGCTACCTGGCAAATGAACCTTGTTGATATGTAGATAGCATAAAGCTGTAAAGCCTCTACAAGCAGCCTCATCCGTTTTTCAGGAGGTTGCATATCAGTGAGCTTGAAAGTACTATAGGATTTTTCCTTTTAGCTTTGCATTTTCATTCTTGAATTTAGTGAAGCAAAGTTCTTTGTCTCTGAAGTTGATGCTGTAGTTGCCTTTTTATAATAATTCATTCCTCCCTCCCTCCTCCCTCCATCCCTCCCTTCGCATGGGAAAAATTTTTGGGTTCTTCAGGAAAAAATATAAGACTTTAATTACTGAACACTAGAGGGAACTAGAAGGAACTACAGATTATTACAGGAGAAGAACTTTCAAATTTTCATTAATAATACAGAATGAAGCAAAATATTTTAACACTGGATATATTGAAACAATAGTCCCAGAAGTTATTTTTAGGGTGTCTCCCTCTATAGATAGATTGTGCTTAAAATATGTTGTGGAAAATGAACAGGTTTTGCCTGACAAGATTGCAATTGATTTGAAAATGGATTTAAAAATAGCAGGCTACAAAAATGACATGACAAAAGATGTTAGACTGGACATAGAAAAAAAAAACCCAGCAAAGGTCTTAATAATTAAAAGGAATGTTCAAATTATAAACCAAGAAGGTGACCTGGGTAATTTTCCTATTTTGGATTTACAAAAGAGGCCTTTTAAAGCCTTGAAGAATTTTGTGAGAAGGGAGAAAGAAAAAAATGAAAAGAAAACAGGTTCTTAGAACATTATTTGAAGAAAGCAAAGAGCAAGTTTTTTAAAAGTAAAATGAAGGAATATAAAGTTTAATCAAGGTTAAACCTCTGATCAAGGTTAAAATAGGTATACTGTTATCCGTGGTAATCCTAAATGTATTTTTACTGATCAGGACTGAAATGATAAAGCTTTGAAAATTTGTTTATAGATTACCAAAAACACCCAAAGATGCTGGCACTATTCAATTCCAGAGCAAGTCTGAGAGGTTAACAATAAAAAACCAAAAAAACCAAATACAATCGAACACAGGAAAAAATGACAACCTGGACAACTAATATCAACACTATATCCAACACCTCTAACAAAGGGGTAACGCAAGGCCTCAGACAACAACCATGTCTTTAAGAACTTCACAAATATCATGAGGGTGGAAACCATTTCATTTCAGAGGTCAAGCATTGTGACAAAGAAGCACCCTTCCTTGATGATATTGTGTGATTGAGAGGACTCAATGTTGACTCACTTTGACAGCTTTTACAGAAACTTCAGGAGCTAGGTGAGCCCTCAAATAATTGACCATGTGCAACGTAGAGCTTTATAGCTGATAAATTCAACATCTTTAATTGCCTCTGGAAGAATACTGGCAGCCAGTGCAGCTCATGATCCAGCAGTTTCACACAGATATGCCAAGGTACCTTCACCTTCACACCACTGTTGCCAGTTGCAGCTGCCACATGGTCTTCAGGAATAACCCCATATAGAGTGCATTGAAGTAGTCAAACCATGAGGAACTGTCTTGACAGCACCCTATAATTATTTATAACCAGACTATATTTCTCCTCATAATAACACATAAAGTATACCAGAACAACAATTTATGCATGTAACAAGTGAATATAGTTCACCTGGGGTTTTAGTCATAAAATTACCTCAGGGTAAGTGGCAGAGAAATCATATGCTAGGTTATATTTGTTTTCAAAATAAACTGTTTGATGTTACTGGCTGTAAAGGAGACTTAGAATATTTCAGAGTAAAAACCTCATTTTCATTTTAAGGAAGAAACTCAAGAGCATGCTAGATGTATTATTAGATATAAATTTGCCCAACAGTGGAAAAGAAGAGACAAGCCTAATTTAACTTGTATAGTTAAGAATGGGAAGGAAGTTCTAAAATCCTAGAATGCTGGTCAAAAAATTGATTTTTCTTTTTCTTTTATCCAATACAATATACTGGGAACAAGTCTGATGGGAGAAGAATATTTCAAGCATATGTCCTCAGAAATGCAAGCCACCATAACCTTCATCTATTCTAGGCACTACTTTTGCTGTTAAAAATGAACACACACATCCCAACACATCCCAACACACACACACACTTTTTTTTCTTTATTGTAGGAAGACCAAGAGAGGAAGGAGAAATATGAACAGATTGAGAAAGTTCCTTAAATGACTGGCTAAATATTGGAAATAGTTAATTATTAAGCATAATAATTTCCTTGCTATGGCATAATAATTTCCTTGCTATGGATTTACTATAGAAATATATTTTTGGAACTTTTGATCATGCTAAAAGAATCTAAATAACTTTTCACATTCAATATGAAGATTTTAATCTGCAATCTGATATTATCCCATCCTGTTTCTGCCCTGAAAATTATGTGATGTATGGCTTGGCTGAACTGAGTATCCAACAGTCAATTTCAACACTGCACTGAATGGGCCATCTAGATTTCATGCATCATCTAAATGATTTTTCTATTAGGAAACATTCCTATTACTATTGTATAAAGAAAACAGATTACATTTTATAATATTTCATAATCTAGTGCTCAAAAACTAGATAACTAAATAAAGCAATGGCACAAATCATACAGCATACTAAATAAACTGAAAAAGATAAGGAAATACATAATGGTTGTGCATGCATAAACCATTGTTTATGAAACAAACAAAAACAAATATGTCAGCAGATGGCCAGCCGGATAAATAAATAAGAAAGGCTGGAGTTTAAGGTTGAGAATGAACAATAGCCTTAGAAGAATGCACATTACCCCTTTTGACCAGACTTCCATTCAGGAAACCCAAGACATAATACTGTTGTCCTGTATCCTGTCCTCTATCTAAGGGCATTGATTCAGTTCCACTTAATCATGCTGGCCATTCTTTCCTGTACATGTTGTGGGTTATAGACACCAAAGAGTTTCAATAGGAAAAGTTTTTTTAACCGAGGACTCGTTTACAAGGTTTTGGAAAAAGAAAGAAAAACTCCAAGATGAATATTTGGAATACAAGACAGTGTGGCCAATTTAAGATGCTTCATAGAAAAAGAGACCAATGTTTCACCTATTGTCTAAACCAGGGGTGTGAAACTGTGGGCCGGATGTGGCCCACGATGTGGTTGCTTCAGCCCAGTCTACGTGCATTGTTTTGGCCCAGTCTACCCACCTCGCTTCGGCCCGGTCTACCCAATGCGAAGAGGGAACATAGCAGCAGTTTGGAGAGTGGTGTCAAGCTAGCCATGCCCACCCAGCTGGCCACGCCCACCCAGTCGACCACACCCAGTGAGGGGCGTCCAGCTGGCCATACCTACCCAGTCAGCCACACACACACCCAAGGTCAACCACAGCCCTGATGCGGCCCTCAATTAAATTTGAGTTTGACACCCCTGGTCTAAACTGACAGTGGTTTTCTAGGTTCTCCAGCAGAGATTCTTTCTAACAGCTTACGAAGATTGAATCTAAAAACTTTGTCATGCAAAATGTGTACTCTTGTCTGCTGACCTAAATCCTTAACCATATGTTGAATTTTGGCTTCTCATTTTACTTTATCAATCATATTCATTCAGTGACTCAGTGTGTTTAACTTTTTTTTTAATGTTAAAGCAAAGTCAAACATTGCTTTTCAAGAAGATGAGACAAGGCTTTTGTGGAGGTAAAGTTGTTTCCTATGTTTTTATTTCATTTATTTTAAATGTACTACAACATTCTTTTATCCAGAAATATTGCAGTGTTGTGTACAAATATATAGACCTGATAGCCACCTAATGGTTATGCCACCCGGTCTGGAATACATGATGGAGCCCATGGGATAGATGTGATAATAGTTATGCTTTTTTTTTACTCTGCTGCTAATACTATTTGTTATCTAATGTTTTTAATTCCTGTTTCCCACCCAGAATCAAGAAGTTGAGATGGACACCCATGTAAATTGAAATAAATCAACCAATCTAAACAGTCTTGAATCCATATTTTTGAAAAGTAATCTTTTTCAGTAGTTAGCTCACAAGGACATATTAATTGGTGAGAAGAGAGTATCTTTTCCCAGAGGGAGTACTCTATTGACCTTTTTTGCAATTTTATTTTTTAGGTAGCACAAGGTATAGCAGCACAAGCTCTCTCTTATCAGGGTCAGGAAGTAGATGCCAATGAAGATGCCCTGGAAAATAAGTGGTGGCAACAGGAATTAGCAAACCACTATTTCAAAACAAGTAGAAGGCTGGTATTTGAATATAGAAAACACTTCTGGGAAAGGAAGTTTGAAATCTTTAGCTTTTTACTCCAAAGGCTCAGCCGTACTGATAGAAACTTTATACTGTAATGGGAAAACATATGTTGCTGTAGATGAAGGATTCTGCTATATTTTATAATAATCATCCATATTATTAATCAGATAAAAGGCAAAGATTAAGATTCCCTTCTCTCTTCCTTGATTTAAGAAAACTTCCTTGGTGTTTTAAGGAAGACCAGATTGACTGCATTTAACATGCTTTTCCAAAGCATTAAAAGAACTCCTAGCTAGAGATAGTGGAAATTCAGTCACAGAAGTGCTGATAATTTGAATGGAAAAGCAGCCATTTTAAACTTATCTGCCTACCTAGAGTTAAATTTGGTATATAATGCGAAAAGGTGAGAAGCAGAACTCTGCTAGTACAATGCATCATTTAGTTTTAGCTTCCATGCCAGCCAGTTTAAATGAAATGCATTCTTTTGCTGTAAAGTAATGAGTTCACCTTTTCTGCATAGCAACGTTGGCATCTTTTGGTGGAAATAATATATAATCATTTCAGAGAGGAAGGAAAGTGATGGACCATATTCTCACCTCCATTGTAGACAACAGAGCAAGACGGCTGCTATTTTTATGTTTCCTAGCAGGAAGAAAGAGAGGAAAAATGATCAGAGACTGCTTTCCTGAGCTAAACAAAACAACGCTTAATGTTGTTTTATGAAGAACTGTGTTTCCATAAATGTTCATATCAGCAAAAATGGTGCATATATTTTCTGGGTACACATTCTTCAATAAGCACTGCAATATATATTTTCCCCAAAGGTATAAAAGCAATATTTGTTTTGCATAAATTACTGTACTAATTTCTTCTACAGGCAAATAACTTGCTTTTAACTTGAAGCACATTCCACTTTCACATCCTAGTATGCCTCTCTATCTGAAGAATAAACAATTAAGTAAAATTAGATTGAATTCACAAAGAAATCTCCCATTTCATTTAATACATAAAATAAATGCATTGCAGTGAAATACAGGTTATATTAACCTAAAGGGTACATGTGATATATATATATATGGACTTTTAATATAATCCCTATGTGAGAAAGATATTGTTTTACCAGAAGCAATGAAGTCCTAAGTGGGATGTGAAGGTTAGGCAACAATTTTGTATTTACTATTATGTGTATGTTAGGACTACTTCTGCTTTAAAATCTTCTCTGATGTGAGCCCTGGTGCTGTGTGACAAGATCCCTTTTATTGAATAAGGTTTTTAATTACATTCAGACTATAATACCCTCATTGTGACAACTAGGAATAAAATCAGCTTCTTTGTTCAATGTACTAACAACAGAAAAACAAAAACGTTACATCCCAAGGAGATGGCCCGGCTCAAATTGAGGAAGATTAAAAACAAGAAGAAAATTTTCAAAAGTCTCATTTTACATAGGGAATTTCCAAGTTGTACGGGGATAATGGCAGTCTTAGAGAAAATTGAAGTGCGTAGACTAACCTTCTTTTATATGCTTTAATTGGTTCCTGCATAAAAAATAATCTTCCCTTATGTAAACTACAAGAACCCGGTGTTAAAAAGGAAAAACAGCAATAAGCTTCCCTGTTCTTAATGAGATGGGCTTTCTCTGTCTTTATTTACTTACATCTACAGACGGCATTAGAGATTCTTCCAGCTAAGGATTTGAGTTCTCAAAACCCCCAAGCAACATGGCCAGTAAACTGGTATGATGCAGGTTGTGGAATAAAGTGGTTTATGCAGCAGTTCCTGAATCTCGTGTAATCGCTTCCTTCCTTTTATATATCCTGCATCACAACATGAGTTCAAGTCCTGCCCTAGTCATGAAAGCCAGCTAGGTGACTTTGAGTCAGGTTTCTCCAATCTGCTCTTCTTAGCTTACTGCTTTGTAATGTTTAGAAGCTTTTCCCCCCTCTTTCTCTAAGCTGTTTACAGAGTCAGCATTCGGCCTCCAACAATATGGGTCCTCATTTTACCAAGCTCGGAAGGATGGAAGGTTGAGTCAAATAAATAAACAAACACACACACACACACACAAACAATTCAGAATCAACACCTTCAGCTTTCCGGTGTACAAGGAATCAAGTACAAATCCTACCAGGAATTCTACTTTATGCCTACTAGGAATTCTGACTTGCTAATTCTAAACAAGCCACGTTATAGCCTGGTTCACACAACCTACAAAGATAAAGGTTTTGGCAGCCCTGAAGATCCAAAGAAAAAGATGGACTCCTTTCTTGCCCTACAGAGAACCCCAAACAGACCAACCCATTTCAATTGAGTCAAGCATAAGGTACAAACTCAGCCAATGTTTCTTTATCTCTAACGAGAGCTGATAATTAATTTTTATATAAAATTTGGCATCATCCCACTTTTCTAATTCATATATATTACCCAGAGCCACTAACAAGTGTTAAAATCAATACAAGGTTTTAAAAGCTTAGAAAGCTTAGACAAAGCTATTACTAACTATAATAAATTCTTGATTCGGGGACAGGGATTAAGATAATGAATTGCTACATAGTGGTTACTGCTTTTCACACTAAATAAATTATTTACTGCTTTTCACACTAAATAAAATGCCTGTATTAATTTGTGCTAAGCAAGCCCCATTAACTGCATAATGATCTATGGTTAGAATAAAACATCCATTTGAACATCTGGCATATTCTCATTTGCAAAAGAGACAATTGTTTCATCTGCTGCCACATTCTATAAATGTTTATTTGGTCAGAGTCCAGAATATTTTTGGAACACTGCTCTCCTTAAATTTCCACAGAAGACAGGTTAAACCTAAATTTTATTATTACTGCTAAGCCTAATTTCAATATTACAAATCCCATAACTGCATAATTTTAACTAACTTGTAGAATGAATCGGCCTCCTGTTCATTCCAGTATTTCATAGAAAATACTGTAATCTACATATAGAAAATAGTTCACACCAATAGGCACATTTGGAAGTTTAGAATCTGTTTTGGACAGGCTGAAAGAATGGCTGTCCTAAGGCTTCACTTATTCACAATATGGATTCAGTTTGGGTGTGGCCAATACCAACACCAGAGGGTTAAAATTAAACTTTATACAGTGCTAATATTCCATATATAAGGAAGTTCCTATTGCTCAAATAAAGCTTTGTTTAAGTAGGAAGTATCTTATTAACTGATCAGACTCAATGAACAAAGTTACTTGAGAGCTCTGGAGGAGCCTAAATCTGTACGTTATTGGTTCATCCATAGAAGTCAACAAAGAATAATATTGTGCTGACCTTCTGATTACTCATGTCAAGGATTCCAGTTCTTCTTTCATGGGAGATGGCCTTCTTGGGTACCTACTCTTCAATTAAAATCCAAAAGAGGGCATCTGAGGGAATTCTTGCAATAGGCTTTTGATTTGTATTTCCAATCAGAAAGAATGGAAAGCTAGGGGGAACTGCAGAGTGAATTAAATACAATCAGCAGAAAAAATAAAGCAAAGCAAGCAAATAATCAGAAATGTGCAAAACCACCAATGTAGAAATTCTAAAGCAAACTAAGAATGGAGGAAAGCCTTTTTTTAAAGAAAACACGGGGGAGATGGAAGAATAGATTTTACTAGTTTTTATATTCCTACAAAACAATTAAGCACTTGAAAGAAGCACTAATGTTTCAATTGAGAGCTTTAGGATGTGATGAATGATATCGCATTTAAACCAATAAGGCTTGAAAATACTGATCTGGGATTGCACTATGCCGATAGACCATAAAAGCTGACCAAGATTTTACAGTTATAATTCAGTTCTTGTCTGCTGTGCTCCTTTCCCATTCCTCAATGCTTTTAGAAAAGAGTACGATGTTATATGAATCTAATTCACTGTTATGGATTCATCAATAAAATTACAAGGCTATAAAAAGCGCTTTTGAAGAGCATGAGTTCCATCCAATATGTACAATGCAAAGTACATCCTCTGAGAAGGCATTTTTATTCTCTAGTTTTATTCTCATAGTTAAATAGTCTATGGCAGGGCTCAGCAACCTGCGGCTCTGGAGCCGCATGTGGCTCTTTCATCCCTCTACTGCAGCTCCCTGTCGCTGGTCAGCACCACAGTTGGAGGGGAAAGCAGGAGTTGCCAGGAGGAGACTCTATGGCAAAGGGTGGATTTTCCAGTCAGGTCCACAATTGATAGGGCTTTCAGTTAAGACTGGTAGAGGAAAAAGGACACCGTGCCAGGAGGAGACTCTATGGTGTGGGAACTGGACTTCCGGTCGGCTCCAGAATTGAACGGGGGACTTCCAGTTAGGAGCTTTGTGGCTTTTTAAGAGTTTAAGGTTGCCGACTCCTGGCCTATAGCAATTTGATGCCAAATCAACATTTCTGCACCTTTCAGAATTGAAAATCTAGTAAGAAATAAAATAATGGCTAATTTTCCATTAGGGATAGCTGCCTACCAATGTAGGAGGCCCTGAAACATTTTTTTACAGCTAAATTTACTATTTTAAAACCATTTCTTTAAAAAAAAAGGAGAATTAAAACAAGTTAAAAAAACGGAAGCTTCCATAGCAACGTTCATTTATAAGTCTGGTTGTTTATTTCCATATTTTATCATCCAAGCAATACCGTTCACAGCAATACTGTGATTAATTGTGTTTTATTTTCCTGTTAATTATAAGGCAAAATTATGTGGGATATATAACCCATGGGAGAGGAAACCAGTGACATCTAGTGGCAAAGGCTTGGGTTGATGAGATTAACAGGCTTTGTAAACTTTCAGAACCACAGCATTTTTAAAAGTAGATTGGAATATATTGTGCAGTCCAGTTCTGGCTGTATGATGCATTATTCATTCATTTCCCTTTAGTAACTCTTAGGGTTTAATGTGAGTATGACTTTCAAAACTGACATTTTTATCTTCAAAGAGGACCAGGATGACATGCATCATTTCCCCTCCTTTTTTATCTTCCTAAGAACCCTGCATAGGTAATTAGCTTGGGAAATAGCCTAGTTTATGCAATTCATGGTTGCATAAAATTCTAATCAATGCAGAACCAGAATGCTTGCTATTACTGTTATTGAAATTATCACTATGATCACAAGATATATGTATCTTGTATTTTTATGTATACTGAGAGCACATGCACCAAAGACAAATTCCTTGTGTGTCCAATCACTCTTGGCCAATAAAGAATTCTATTCTATTCTATTCTATTCTATTCTATTCTATTCTATTCTATTCTATTCTATTCTATTCTACCATGGTCGTCTATATGCTGCTTTCATCTATAGGTAGTCCTCGATTTACAAACTACCTGAAAAAGGAACTTATGATCCCTATCCAAAGTTCCAACAGTTGTCCCACTCCTGGGGTCACATGACATCAATTCAGGTACTTGGCAACATGACTGAATTGACAGCTGCTTGCAGCATCACAGCAGTCCTGTGCCCATGTTTTACCACAGTTTTGCAAAAAAAAACAGCACTTATTTCCAGTTTTCAGCAAAACTTTACCATAGCAAACAATGCCTTCATTTAATGACTGTGACATTCATTTTATGATAGATACTAATAAAATCAATCGATCAATCGATCAAAAGCTACATTTTAGATTGCTCATTTCAAATCAGTTTGAAAGATCTTCAGTGACTTTAGGACAGAGATCTTTTCTATTTGATCAATTTTCTAACCAGATGCACTGTCATAGCCAATGTTTCCACAATTGACTTCTCTTAATATACCTGTTTTAAAGAGTTCAATAAGAAATGCATTCAATAACACAATTGATAGTACACTGAGAAAACAAAGAGGGCAAGCATGAATGCACCATTGCTTCCAGAGGTCCTTCCAGAGGTAATCTCCAAGTGTAACCAATGTCTTTTCAATCCCCTGCTCTAGTATAAAAGCCATTTATCTAATCCAATTTTTTTTGGAGTAGAAGTACACACACCTTTTCAACAATGCTATATTAAAATGAAAGGAAGAATCCTTTTCTCTTAAGGAAAAGTTGACCACTGGCACAACCAGAGGTGGGTTCCTGCCAGTTTGGATCAGTTTGCTAGAACCAGTAGTGGGAACTTCCCCCTGGTCGCCAAACTGGTAGCGACGGCTGGCTAGACACGCCCCCAAACCGGTGCTCCGGCTGAAAATCAGCGCTCCGGCCTCAAATTGGCCGAAAAACAGCACCGGGAAGTGATGAGGTCATGTGCTCTCGCATGTGCATGCGCACTTCTGGTGCAACTGCAAACCGGTAGGGAAGGTAGGTAGAAACCACCCCTGGGCACAACCCAACCACATGTCACATCTTGTGAAACTTTAGTTAGCCAGGAGAGACGGATCTCATATGACAAGCTAGCAGTTCTGAAAATCTTGTCCACTACTTTGGAAGTAGTAGTCACATTCTTCCCAGATAGCCAAGCTAGATTGAGCTTCAGTTATCTGCATGGGACCTGCTTCAAAATCAGAGTCCAATTTATCACTCACCCATAAACTCAGAATAGCCACACCATGATCAGATATTTGAGCCATTACTCCAAGAACAAGGCAGAAGCCAACTATGAAGCTTTGCATGCCTTTCACACTCATAAATCCTGTTTGTTACCAGAACCAGCTTTAAAGGAGAAGAAAGAATGTTTAAATGGGCTTCCTTTTCTTTTCCCATAAATAGAGCTGAAAATCACTGTTTTCCAAATGAGGATACCATAGTAATGAGCAGTGGAAAAGAAGAAAACTTTTTTGTATGAGTGGGTATAGAAATATGATTGATACATCTGCACAAGTATAATGAGCCCCAAAGTCCAACAAGTATCTAGTGAGACCATTTTTTAAAGATACATTTCAGCACCTTGGAACTTGTTTTAGTTAACTGTTTTAAAAAAAGAAATCAGAATGTCTACTAGGTCCCTGAAGGACATTTTGAACTTTCATGGCAGAACAACCAATACAAATATGCCATAAGCATTAAATATGTATTTTCTGGTTCTGCCTGAATACAATCAAGGAATTTATCTTTTAGCCCAAGGGTTTGGGGCGTTGTTTTTTTCCCCCAGACAGAGAACAATGTGGAGTCATGAGATAATACAGCTTCTAGCTCAGAAAATTAATAAATCATGCATTTAAGCTATGAAAATATATCACATAAAAGTTGTCATTTAGTATTATAAGGGTGATGTTCAACAAGCACATTGGGGCTTTCCATTAGTTATCTCAGCCACATAGACCCCAGACCTTTTTTAGAGGATTTCTCTCTAGGGAACCAATAGCAATTGATTCTTCAGGTGGAAAATAATAATAATAATAATAATAATAATAATAATAATAATAATAATAATAATAATAATAATAATAATAATAATA
>JANHFT010003299.1:92615-106597 GCA_032467955.1 Pseudoxenodon macrops | reverse complement strand
TTTGCTTTCCCCCAGCCCACAGAAACACTCTGCAAGCCTCCCAAACCTTCTGCGCACCCCGTTTTTGAGAAAAATGGCCCTATTTTTTGCAGGGGTGGGGCTTCAGGAGGCCAAAACTGCTATATTCAGTGTATAAGACGCACCAACATTTCCACCCTCTCTTAAGGGGGGGAAAGGTGTGTCTTATACTCCAAAAAATACGGTATTTATTTATTTAGTAAATTTATATGCCCACCCATCTCACTGCATCTGGGCAGTATTTCAAAAACTCCATAATAAAAGACCTATTACATCCAAGCTCCTTAAGCACTTTTTTTTTGTAATGGACGTCAGCATCAAGGGAGAGAAGGGAAGTGAAAAAGGCAAGATAGTAGGCCTAGTGCAAACCTTATTCCCTTGGACTTGCAAGAAGTAGGATTGGCATTGAGATATCACGTCCAGCATCTTGTCTTTATTGACCTCTTCCATGGATGCTGCTAAGGAGGGGGTACATTTGCATCTTACTAATCCTTTTTTTTAAATTTATATACCATGCACATCTCTTTTTCCCCCTTTAAGTCAGGTATGGTCACCTTAAAGGCTGTGGATGGAACTAATGATATGGTTTTAGACTATTTTTTTAACTGGAAAATGTATTGGCTCACACTCACCAAAGGGAGGGAGTTAAGAGACTCAAAGTTTGGTTTTCAATACTATTATTAAGTCACTGATCTCCTCCTACACATATAAAAGAGAGGAAGTGAAAAATAATGTTCACCTATGGCAACAAAGAATGGCAACATGGTGGCTCAGTGGTTAAGACACTGGGCTTATTGGCCAGAAAGCCAGCAGCCCAGGTTCGAGACCAAACTCAACGCAACGGGGTGAGCTCTTGTCCTTACCCCAGCTTCTGCCAACCTAGCAGTTTGAAAGCATACAAATGCAAGTGATAAATAGATAGCACTTCGGTGGGAAGCTAACAGCGTTCAGTGATGTCATGCTGGTCACATGACCACGGAAATGTCTTCGGACAACACTAGCTCAATGGCCTTGAAACAGAGATGAGCAGCGCCCCCTATAATTGGCAATGACTAGTGGAGTAAAATCTACAGGGACTTTTTTACCTTTATAGCCAAGTAGCTAGTACATCACAGACTAGCCGCTACCCTATCCTTGCAGATAAAGAACACAACCACTCCACTCCTGCATAAATCATACTATACAAACACTATTTGTGTACAAACTATAGCTATATGGGGGGAGGGGTTGTCACCTCTATGGGACTCATGCAGAAATGAATCAGTTTTTTCACAGAGGTTTCATGGTCATGGAAGAGGGCTTACCTGGAGCTGGTTGGAGGACCATTACTGTGATTCATAGGCAACATACTTGTTGGAGGTGGGACTCCTAAGCTGGACCAATTGTCATGGCTTTGGAGCATAGAAAGGCATGCTGAAGAACTGTCTCCATAGGCTGCTGAAAAAAATAAGCATTTTGTATAAGAACATTCCATACTTTCAATGACCTTCATCAGTATAATTGAATCCATTAGGAATTGTTAGAATGCATTTGCATTTGATATAAGGAGGTTTAAAAATGTTGCATTTGATTCTACATAAATATCCAATCATTTTGCAATCATATTAGTAAAGACCCAAAACAGAGGTCGATTCTGTATATTTAGCCCACAAAGTTTCAATGGAGCAGGGACATATTAACTTTTCAAAAGTAATATGCAACTTTCATAGGCTTTTTTTTAGTCATTACTCTATAATCAGGTTTGAAAGAAATGAGCAAAACATCATTTTCATACCAACAATATCCAAGTTCTTTTATAAACAGAAATAGATTATAAAATAAAAATATATGAAAAAAATAAACAATCTCCTGCGGGCATTTGAAATAAGAAGAAATGCTCTCTTAAAGCTCTCTCAGAAAGCCGTGATGGCGAAGTGTTTAGAATGTAGTATTACAGACTAACTTTGCCGACTGCCAGCGGTTTGATCCTGACTGGCTCAAGGTTGACTCAGCCTTCCATCTTTCTAAGGTCAGTAAAAGGAGGATCCAGATTGTTGGGGTCAATATGCTGACTCTGTAAACCGCTTAGAGAGGGCTGTAAAGCACTATGAAGCGGTATATAAATTTAAGTGCTATTGTTAAATGGCTCAAAACCAAATATGTAGTTTAGATTTACCTTTCTCACAATCACCTAGCTGAAATTTTAGGACTTATTAGGCAGCTAGGCTCTTTAAAACTGCTAATGAAACTGACTGCATACTATAATTGATATCTAGTCTTTATGGAATGATGAATGTCTGAAAATCAAGCAGCTTGCCATTTCCTGTATAAGTTGTTTTATCCCGACTGTTTCCATTTTGGAAAGCAGAATCAATGCCTCTTTTTATTAAATCCCAGTACCATAAAGGTGAAAATAATAAATAAATAATAACAGTACCATCATAGCAGTCCAGATTCTCACAAAAAACTGTTTTTAAATAAGATAGACGTCTTTTACTACAAACCAAAGATTCAATAAAATGATCTATCCACTATTAATAGTGCACTCTTTTGTAGACTACTCAAAACATTTAACAATTATTTGAAAAACATACTTTAAAAAGACAAAGCTTGACTTTTACTTTTCTGAATAAAAATGCCATGATTCAGGTGGTTAGTGAAATCTCATTTCTGTTATTCTCAAGAGATGTTACAATTCCTACAGCTGATTAAGATGAATAATCTATCTAGCTCTACCCATCCATTCATCTATCTATACATCTATCTACATATAGATAGTACTGATGTTATTAGCACTGATGATGTTACCTAGATACCTAATGAAATGTCTGCAAGAAAACAAGCAAGCTCAAAGAGCACCAAGGACCCCACATACTGTATATCTCTATCATCATCACTATCACCATCTATCATCTATCTACCTCATTTTGAATTAATCCATTGCAGGGTTGAAGATTGCATATGCACCATAACTTATATGCTGGTCAAAAGCAGTTTGTATAAATATTTCCCAACCTCTCAAATATAAAGCTAAAAGAGAATGACTGGCCCAAAGTAGCCAGACAGCTTTCATCAGTGTTAGACCTTGAGTCTTCTGCTGTTAATCCACCATTTTAACTGCTACACCACATTAAATCAGATTTTGATCTAGCCTTTACCACACAGGACTGAACTAATGGTCCTACAGATGTTGCTGAATTACAACTTCCATGGCTCCAAATATAATAGTCTACAATGGGGGACAGTGAGATTTGTAGTTTAAGACCTTAGAGGGTTATGGATTCCACACCTCAGCTGTATATTCACCCTGAGATCTGTTAGTATCCTATGACATCAAAAAACTGAAGGACACTATAAAGTACTTACTTGGAGAATTGGTTCTATGAGTGTATGGATTTGGATAAGGAGCAGGACGGTGATTTCTTAATGATGAATACCTTTCACAACTGTGAGCAGGAGAGAGTGACAGAGAGGTGCCAAATTGGGAGTGAGGACTGGCAGGAGGACAAAGAGTTCCTGTTCCAGGAATTAGCCAACCACCTACTGTAAAAATATGAATAATATTATTTCACCAATATATAGCAGGAATATTTGTCCAATATGACAGCAGCTTATTTGCACACATCAATCCTGGAATGTCAAACCTATTTTTAACTCACATTGGAACCATAAAAATGGATTTCAAGCTCTTCTTCTCTCCCGCAATAACTTGTGGCTATAAATAGCTTTGTTGTGATGCTATTACCGTGTATTTACTCATCTCTGCTAATCAATGGTGTGCCATAAGTGAAACATTGCAACAACAGCATTCCTACACATTAAAGCAAGAAAACCCAAAACCAAAGTACCATCAGGAATAATCTCAAGTCATGAACATAAGATTTTTATAATCTCACATTTCTCATCTCTCTCTCACACACACACATATATTCTAATCTGGGAGATAATCATAAGAAACGATTAAACTGTAATCTTTTGTATCTAATAGCTTTGAAGAAGCACTGTGAGAAAAGTAAACATACATTTGAATAAATAGTAGTCATGGGTCTTTATGGAGAAAAGGGTGGGAGAATGACACAATCTGTGTCACGATGGAAACCATCTTAGTTACATTCTGTGTGAACTTTTATTATATTGGTATGAAAGAATGGGAATTGAGCCTGTAATGTCAGACTATATCTTCTCTCATTTCTTACATCATTGTGATTAAAGGGGAGATATTCAGAGAGTAGCACAGTAATTCTGGATACTCAGAGTGTATCTAACCTAATCAAGCTTCTGATCCTCTTTAAAACTTTGTGCTGTTGGCAACAATCCCTGTCCCAAAGATTATTAAATTCTGTCTGAAAAACATCAGTGAGATTTCACTGGGGATATTCCAGGCTTTGCATGGATTGATACATTTGACCAGTTGATTGATACACTTGAACAAATGAAACAGATTGTAAATACCAAATTACACCAGCTTTTTTCTTATCCCACTTCATTTCAATACATGAGACACAGAAAACGATCTTTGGTTTTATGGTTAATATTTTAGGTGCTTTAAGAGAATAGCTTTTCTACATTTTTAAGTATAAAATCCTATTTTTTGAATGCATATGAGAAAAACAGCAGAGGTTGAATTTCTACAATTCCAAGTCACACTTTTAGTCCACATCACATGGTATTTTCAATACTGGTTAGTGGTAGTTTTCCCAAGTTAGCAGGAATTTTTCCAATTCTATCTGAAAATGACAGTAATTGAACCAGGGACCTGCTGCACTCAAAGTATATATTCAACTACTGTACTATGAGTCTATTCAAAATCAGAATGCATGATTTTATACACAGAATACATTCACTGTTTAATCTTCTGATACCTTAAGTCAAGCTATGTGCTGACTGGGGAATTCTGGGAATTGAAGTCCACCCAGCTTAACGTTGCCAAGGTTGAGAAGCACTGCCCTAAAATATCTAGAGATCCAGGAATGCGGAATCTCCCAAAGTAAATTCCTTTGTCTCTGATAATTTTTTCTTGGTTCTCAATGTTCAGTAAGAGAAATAGCTTAAGAACATTACAGAATTTACAGTATTTGGCATCAGGAATGTAAAATTATAATACCACTTCTCAAGCTGAAGTATATTGCAGTACACATTTCTTTGAAGAAAAGAAAGCTGTAAAAATGTTGGCGAAGATTATATTTTATGAAATATATATTCATGCATTTTATATTCATGAATCATGTTCTTAACTACGTAACAAAATGGAGCTGATACTGGAACAAAACTGAGAGTTTTCCATGTGGCAATGGTATAACAAAAATATAACTTTCAGAAGAGATTTTAGACATACATTGTGAATATTGTGATTGCTGACTGTCTCCCATTTCATCCATCATGTCTTTGTGATCACTTCTGTCAAAGAGACACAATTTGTTAGCAAAAGTATTAAACAGCCTAATGAAATGCAGTCTGTAAATGCTATTAAAAGCAAACAACGGCTCTCACCTTTCTTTTGCATCAAGGAAAGCTTTGGCAAAGGGGTTATATTTTATCTTTAATGCTGTTATCTACAAAAAATGAAGAAAATATTTGAAATTCAAATGTAATTTTAATTATTTTATTGTTAATTGAAAAGATAATTCAGCAGCATTACTGTTAATCCTACTAGGGTTTTTGCAATTCATTCTGGTGGGAAAAAGCCCAGAATGAAATTATTAAAACTACTAAGACTACAAGAGGAGGCTTTGAAATCCTCTACAATGTCCCCTCTTTGCCTTACTAAGATGCCTGGTTTTATTATCCTATTAAGGAAGTACATAAAAGGACGTAGAGTGGAGGGAGGATACACTAAAAACAGTTATAAAAAGTGTCAGGTTCCGGGTAAAAAGAGGATAATATATTAGAAGGACAAATGATTATTTTATTAAGAAATGAGCTATTGTTTCAGCATGGAGAATTTAAATGCAAAGGATTTGCATATCATATTTATCCACTGTTCAATGAAATGTAGACCCACTTTAAAAACTTTGAAACAATTATGTATAAACAATTAACAGAAGATTAACTACTTGATCTTGCTAGACTTTAGCTTGCTATACATTAATATGATTTTTAAAAATTAGTTGGTAATCATTAGCACTTAACTAATTTAGCATAAGCGCTTAACCTCATTACAATTCATCATGTAGACTTCAACATGGAAGTTGTGTTTGCAGACAAGAACTTTATTTCTCTCTCTGGAGGACCTAAGCATTTATTCAGAATCTATTAAAGCATAATGAGTTACTGTATAATCAATGCTGAACCTGCTATGTGTTTTGACAGAATCAAAGTGGGCAGTAATAAATATTAGAAGCTAATGCAGGCACAAAGGAGCAGATAGAAAAAAAAGTGTTTTACAAAAAAATTAATGGTTATTATTTTTATAGGAGGATCGTAACATGACAAAGAATAAGAGTTCAATAAGTGTATCTATGTAGGTCTCCTATTACTTCATTGATATTTATATATTAGCTGATTAGGACAATTCAGTTGTATATTTAAAAATGTAGGATTTAAACAATCTTTCCATTTGTCTATTATGATAAATTATTTAGTGCTGTCAATAATCAAGGCTGTTTGGATTCAAAGTATTTTTTTAAAAATGATTTGCATAATGCAGCTATTTTCTACATTAAATAATGATAATATGTATTGAAAATCAATACACCTTCAACAGATTCATTGAATAAGCCCATTGTGTCTCAGATCCTGGTCCTGTATAAATCTTCTTGGAAATCAATTCCATATAATTGAGTGGGGTTAAGTTGCAATTAAATTGTGCTTAGTGATATAAACAAAACAAGGAAGTGATTACTGTCTTGAGGTTAACTGAGACATTTTCCAAACAAGGAAAAATATCAGAAGATCTCTTTTTCTTTTACTCAAAGAGTAGGATGCTTCTAGTTGAAAAGATCACTTTATATTCTCCTGAAAGTATAACAAGAGTAGAGTTTTTTTAATGGCCAAAATAAACATGTATCGTAGAATTGTATCTACCTTACTTCATTGCTAAGATCTTTTCATTGCTTAAGACGTTTCTCCTACTTTCTAGCAATTCCATTTCTTTAAGTACTCACTGGAAGTGAACAATTACTGCATCTCCTTTGTAGCATCTTTTAAAATTCTTGTAAACAGTCAGCATAGCCCTAATTTTAACATCCCCCTTCTCACTCCCTGTCCCTTTACTACTTTGAAGGAGAGCAATCCAGGCAGGCTCTTCCACACTTTATGCCTACCTCTTCGTTCTGGTAAGCGGTCACAGCTATAAACTGTGTCTCTGGGAAGGAATGGCTGGTGATCATTCGCTGAGGGCCACCAACTCTTACTATGTGAATCCTAGGCTCATACTTGTGCAAGGAGTTCAACATGATCTGTTGGTGTAAAGAACAATAGAAACAAGCACTGAAAGAGGGATAAACCACACTATTATGAGACTGCAACTACAGCAAAGGTTTTGGCTTTTTAATAAGAAGAGAACAAATTTGCTGACTTAAATCTAAAAAAAAAAGGAAGAGTCCAGACCTCAGTGGCCATTTTACCTTTTGTCTTTCCAGAGGAACAATCAAAACCGGAACATTTTATCTATGCTTACTTTTCAATTTTATCCAAGATAGGAAAGCAACATTAATAGTTTTGAAATAAACAAAGATATTATTAAATCATTTAAAATTGATTTATTATCTTGGATTATTTCAAAACTGATAACTACATTTTGCTAAACTCTAATTAAACATTTATAATTTGATTTTCATCTTTCATTGTTGAGGGAGGAATGAAAGAGTTCCATGCACAGAGCTTTATTCATTTCTCAGAACGCAGGTTATTATCTACACATAACCAATATTACCCAATAAAAGCTACCACTGCAACCATAGTACAAAATACCCATAAAACTGACCCAGGTTTTTTGTGCGCAAACAATTTAAGTAATCCTTGTAAATTAAGGGAAAACGTCTTTTTTAGCTGAGTTCCTTAATGACTGTCATAGCATAACTGCCAAAACATTCACTCAATAAAGGAAATATTAGATTTGGAATCTGATCAAAACCAAAGATTTTTTAATAACAATATAACCAACCAAGGCCCTTTGGGATCATGTTTGATGTTTATCACACCCTATAGAATTACTTTTAAAGTTTTTTTTTAATCCTGCATTTATTATTTGTATAAGTAACTGAAGGCAGCAAACACACCTCTTTCCTCTTCCTATTTCCTCCTATAACAACCCTGTGAAGTGAATTGGGCTGAGAGAAAGTGACTGGCCCAAAGTCACCCAGTTGGCTTTCATGTTTAAGGCAGAATTAGAACTCGGTCTCCTGGATAATAGCCTGGTGCCTTAACTTATTTCGTTTTTTCTTTTATAAGAAACTTAAACTACTAAAATGGATAGTTAGCTGGTGCTAATAATAATAATAATTGGAGAACAATAATAATGTGCAGTCTTGGTTAAAGAGAAGGTGGTTCCTCTTGTATTAAAACTATAACTTTTAATTTTGTTTTTTAACTAACACAGTACATGGCATAGTCATGCCCACTACTGGAACAAACATCATACATACTACACAAGTTACTACCGGTAGTTAGGCATCTCATTTTACTATCAGATTTAACGATTTTGCCAATTTATATTATGGTATCAGAAATACTGTTGAGAACCAGGCTGAAAACAATATATAACTAAACCTTTCTAATATCAGTGATCAGCATGCTACTGTAAGTGACTTGAACAATGTATCTGCAAACTGACTGAAACTTTCTTGTTGCCAGATTGGATGCTAACCTGTCATCTTTCTCTCTTAAAAAAATACAGGTATTAGCCACGGAAATATTTACGCAACAGTTTCACATGACTAACTTTCCATTTCTGATACATCTTAATGAAGAAAGGACAATGAACAGAAAAATAGCTATTAACATGCCCTATGCTCACAACAATAAGTGAATGTGAATTGTCAATGAAAGCATGCTTTGACATTTCCAAAATTTTACTAGCTGTTGGTCCTACAGCTAGTTGTTTTCTGTGCACAACGAGAAACTTATTAATAAAATTATCATTAAGGTTTTCTCAGCAATCATATATTCTATTGCTACCATTATTACATTACCCATATTACCTACCCTCCCCAAACTCTTAGTAAACTGGCCTCTGGATTATCATTTTGGTTAGTCTTTATGTGGCTAGCAAATATGCTGAGAAAGGTGCAAGTCACATATCACTTTCCCCAAATTGTCTTTATACTTATCTCGGGATAATACCCTAGGTCTAAGCATGGTGACCCTTCCAGAATGTTGACAGAAATATGCAGCATCAGATTTTGGTACCCAACTGTTGCATCCATTTTCTGCATTAATATTAAAACTGTGTAGGAAAACACTACAGAAGTTTCCTCTGCAGCTAATTTTGTCCTATAAAAATACAAGTTAAATAGAGCATCCCTCCAGAACAGGAGACAATTTTGTTAAAATATTTTAGAGCCATGGCTTTTGTTCTTATGGAGTTCCCAAGAAAATTTGTGCTATATGATCTTGTTTTGCATTACACTGTCACATAGACCGCACAAGACTCTAGACCAAAATTTAATTTGGTAGCATTTGGGGTAAAACATTAACAGTTCCAGGATTCAGGACTGGCACAAGATATTTGGTTTCTCAAAAAAAAATATTCTAAATGTCCATGAAAAATAATAAACAATTAACAAATCATTGGTTTTAAATAAAATTAATTGCTGAGAGCAGGCTATGCCACTTTTCTTAATTATAGGACTAGAATACCAAGTAGTTTCTAGGTATCTGCCTCCAAACTGGTTAAATCAGGTCTCCTTACAAATCCCTGTTGTTTTAGGATAAAACGATAAGATTTTTTAATATATATATAGGTGCATTTACGAAAGTGAGTTTTGTAGATGCCAATTTTCTGGGTCTCAAACATACAAATAGCTGAGACTGTGTTTCATTCTAAGAGATAAATAAAAACACACATTGCTAGCACATTTATCTTTTGACACACAGCTCTCCAAATTAACAGCTGCATGCTGTTTAAATTCCTAACACACCAGAATCCAAGTTTTAAATGATCTTAAATGTATACGTTATCTCAAAAATTGAGCAACACAGTTTAAGTAACACATATAGAAACTTAAGAACATTTAAAGCTTTCTTGGATCCTATATTGGCCAATGAATTAATACTTAACACCTCCGATGCACATACTTGTTTATAGCTTATGCCAAACTAAAATATGTTCAATTTCTCATTTTTTTCAAGCTTGTAATACTAGTTTTGGATTTGTTATTCTGCTCAGCAGACACCATCATCACCCTCTTGCAAATTGTGCACGGCACATACTTGTAAGCATGATTCTATCTTGGAGCGCCAGATGAAAAGAGAGCAATCAATTTCAGATCCATAGGACTGTGTGCAAAGCACTGACTGGCCTTTCAGGCAATTATCCAGATATGACAAATTTACAAGAGGGTCTATAAATCCAAGCTACAGAACCCCAGGACACAAGAACAAAAAAAACATTTCTCCGAATCTCCTTTAGGCCACACATCACCTTACACAGAATAAAATAGCTAAAGTTGGTTTCCTAGGATGCTTTCCCAAAGAAGGGGACACCAAAAGGGTTAACAAGACCGCAAGGAGGGGGGAGCTCTGTAAAATATTTTCCAGATTCCTAAACTGAAAAATAAAAGGCAGGATAAGCCTTAAGAATGGCTACTTAAAGGACAACTCTCCCGAACCCACAGGAGTGACATCAAAGGTGTTTTCAGAAAGCGCTACACATTCGGCCTTCGTTTCTTCTGCAGCAGCCTAAACCCTACGGAGTGAACTGGACCTGCGGCCCTCCACCCGCCACCTTCTTCTGCCCACAGCCCGTGATTCTTTGGGTACCCACTCCTGCCCGCAGGAATACTTCTCTTCCCTTTCCACGCGCGCCTTCCTCACCTGGCCTCCCCCGTTGAGCTTATTGGTGAGCTTGACCTTGCTGAAGGACACGGGCGCCTTCATCCAATGGGCGCCAAAGTTGGGCGAATCCGGGTGGATGTAGACGCAGCTCGGGGCCTGCGGCTCAGGCTTTCCGCCCGGCACCCATTCGCCGTTTACGTACTTCCAGCGGTGATTGTCTGCAGCCACAAAGTCCAGCAGGAAAGAGTACATGGCGTTGGGGTCGAGTCCGGACACGCTGGCCTTCAACACGGGGAACATTCGCCTGCAGGGAGGAGACGCAAAGAGCGAGGAGAGGCGGGAGAAGACACCGGCGGCGCGGCCTCTCGGGCCAGGCCTAGGCCGCTGACGTCGAAGGCTTTTCTGCCCAAAAAACAGACCCTCCTCCGCCCCAAGTCGAGGAGGCCTTTGATGCTTTCTGGAATCCAACGTAAACGCTTCAGTTTGCAGCCCGCTTTCAAGCCACCATTACATAGGAACGCAGGCGATGAACTCCTTGGGTTGGATTCCCAAATGTAACACGCATTGGGAGGACCAGGCGGTTAGTTATATTTATAACTATAAGGGGATTCTCATCTCACCCTTAGAAAAGAGGCCTTTGAAATCCGTGGGAGATAATTACTGAATAGCAATAATTTGGAAGGAGGTTCCTCCCTGGCCAAATAACAAGTGAGGATGTCTTACATGGAGTCTACCTTTTTATCTCTTAGGAATAAGAGACAGTTTTAGGGATGAGATGCAAATACTGAAAAATCCACCCCTGTAGGATATGGCCACCAAAGCCACTCTTTGTTCTCAGGTTGTGGAAGTAAATTCCGATTAAGTCATTTTGAAGGATGCACTTTGATCCTCCCTTTGATTTGGGAGAGTCCTCTCCATTTCGGGGGAAATTCACTTGCATATTAGAGGCACAGGTTGGCAGATTTATACTTTGGATTACAAAAAGGGAGCATTTGGGTTATAACTTCTGTTTTTTTCCCATTGGTTGTGATTGCAAGCTTTTATAAATAGGCTAGAAGGCCCACAGAAACTTTTAAAATGGAGACATCATTGCAGTTCAGATTAATCATGGAAAGGAAGGTAATCTTTAAAAAAGACTGATGGGAAAGATGTTTATTAGAGCTGAAATTCTACTGACACCACAATAAAATCCTGTACCCCACTAGGAAAACTAGTGTTGCTGCCTTCGTATGAGGGAAGGTCTCATATCTTGAATGGAAACTCAGGCTGCGATCCTCCTGCTTTACAAATTGACTGGACAGGATTGTGTAGGTTAAGGGCTACAAGAGGAGAGGAAGGGGAAGGGAATAAAGAAGACTGAGAGGCTGCAGGATGACTGGTGGACAGAATGTAGAAGAGACCAATGCCCAAGGGACAAAAGGCAGACATTAAGAGGGTAGGTACCAAGAAAAGAATGGGACTTGGGAAAGATCACTGAGGGAATTTCCTCTTAGCGACTATAAGCAATTGGGAGCAGAAGGCTTTTGATGCCTTTGGATGACTGATTTCCTGAAGTCCAGGGCAACAATTGAATGAACACAGGAGAAAGCAAAGGGGGAAGGGGGAAAGAATCCCCAGAAGCAAACTGAAAGCACCAATACATTACTGTTTTTCTCTTTCCTCCTACCTGCCATTTTTGGTGACAATCATCTCATTGGTGAGTTCTTTGAAGCGCAACCACAGTTCGCTGTCCTCCAGAGTGACTCGCAGCTCCCTCTCTGTAGGATCCCCCTTTTCTCTGCCAGCCTGTAGCTCGTTCTCCACCGCGCTCAGCAGATGATCCACTTGATACTGCAGACTCTTTCCAGAGCTGTCCGTGGTTGGAGAACCCATCTTCTTGACCACCCACCAAGCTCCCTTTAATACCAAGATCCTTCTCCAGTCTTTTGGTACCCAGAAGCTCTCCGCCTTGGAAAAATTGTCAGAGGAAGCCCCACAAGAAGTTGTAGTGAGGGAGGTCAAAAGCACCCTAAAAGTAGACGGATGTGGGACAGGTCTGCAGTTTGGGGGCAGAAGGGTTAATTCCACTTGACCTCTCTGGTCCACGCCACTTGAAACGAAACTAGTTAAACGGGGGAGCAATTAAGCCCCTGGTATAAATATCCTTGTGACATCACAATGCCAGTAGGGGGCTCACCTGATTGGAAGACAGTCTCTTTGATGTGTCTGTCCCGCCCATCTGATTGGCTCCCTGCGGCCATATCAGAACGGAGCCCAGGGAAAGCCTGTGATGTTAATTGCAACCAGTGGGATTAAACGCAGCTATTTTATGTAAATCTGCCTCCAAATGTTTGCACCTCTATCAAAGCCGCCGGGGCTGCAGTTTCAGCAGCCAAAGGAGGAAATGGCCCAGGTCAGTAAGAGAACCATAACCGGTAGGCGCTCCACATTCCCTTTGCTTATTCCAGTAGCACCATTTACCCATCCAAAGATGTGTCTTACTACTCCTGCAAAGAGCAGGATGGCTTGGATCAAATCCTTGTGGGTAGGGATATACCATGAGAACGTTAATAGCTATGGATCCATCATCCCAAACGTTGGTCTCCAGTGACCGGATCTTATAAGCTCACCTATATTTGCATATCAAGGTTGTTCAGATCAGGGGGACTTTGATGTAAAATGAGCTGCAACTGTGGCATGAGGAAAAATGGTTATTTACTGCCAAGAATCTGTTTTAAACATCCTGTCCATTTACCAAAGGAGACCAAATCAGGAATACTTTATGTCCAATTTTTGAGAGCATTTTAATGATGTATTAATGAGAATCCTCACATATTTTAAATGTGTAAGAGAGAGATTTTTTGGTCCCTTTAGTGCTAAAACCCTAATTACATTAAGACAAACTGCAACAGTGAAAGATTCTTCTCTTTCCATAATATAAAAACAACTCCCTTTCCAAAGAACTGTAATTATAAATAAAAACCAATTAGAATAGAATAGAATAGAATTCTTTATTGGTCAAGTGTGATTGGACACACAAGGAATTTGTCTTTGGTGCATATGCTCTCAGT
>JANHFT010003299.1:48098-80745 GCA_032467955.1 Pseudoxenodon macrops | reverse complement strand
ACAGGCTCCTCCTCTACCTCTTCTTCCTCTACTTCACTCAGGACAGCCTCTGGAGGTTCTGAAGGCCCTGGCTGAATGGCACCAAGTCTTCTCCAGCCTCCTCACTGTCCGACTCTGGTGCCAGCTGCACAGGCCGCTGATGAATCACCACACTAACCTCCTTGCTGTCTGAATCAGCTACCAGCTGCACAGGCCGCTGGCAGGCCACAACAGTATGAGTCCAGCCATTGTTGTTTTGTTAACTACAATTGACAGCTTAGCATTATGCATGAATTTTGACTACCACCACTTAGCAAGACGTGGATAAAGCCTGGTTAAAATGACATCTAAATCCAAGTACTAGGAATTTTAGCTCCATCAATGCTGTTGAATACACCTTGAGATCCTTAAAAGTTTATTCCTTCCATGAGCACTATACATCCTATGGTTCCAGGAGAGAATTATAGCACAGTGATTACCATTTATTGTTTAAACATGCCTGATTTTTTTGAGGGGGGTGTTTTTTCGAATTGGTATTGATTCCTGGCAACTGCCTGGACTAGCTCCTTTCGGGGTGGGGTAGGGGTTGAGCAATATTTCAGAAATGGTCTACCCTTGCCTTTTTCTCAGAACTGAGAGTGACTGGCCCAAGTCATCCAACCAGCTTTGTACCTAAAGTGGGATTAGAATTCTATACGTCTATGTTGTTTGCTATCCGTGTCTGACTTGGCTAAGTAAGGTTTGGATAATCCAAGTGTCTATGGAGATTTTCAATCATCCAGGTCATGGTTCTGAAGAAGCTTCTTGAATGAGAAGCGAAACATTTTCGGGGGGGGACGACCCAAGAAAGCCCAGTTGTCTTTTGGAAAAGCACCTTTGGATAATGCAAGGCACATGGTTTTCCCATGTGAAATGAATGAAACAATATAAATTATTTACTACTTATCACTTTGCCTGCCCAAAGCATTGTCATCTTGCCCGCTATAGAGATATCACATAGCTTCAGATAGCCATTCTCATCCTAGTTACAAGATTCTATTAGTGCAAGGCTGTCCTTGAAAACGACTCACAAACTTCAATTAATTAGAATGCAGCAGCGCTGGCAGTGATAGTCATGCCTCAATATGCCAATATGACACCCTTGCTTCATGAGCTGTACTGATTGCCACTATGTTTCTGGGTACAACTGAAGGTGCTGGTCATCTCACATAAAGCTACATGGCATTAGGCCAAGTATTTGAGGGACCATCTATCTCTCATGCCCTGCTGGTGTGTGCTGGCAGAGTTGGTATGTTCAGGGTTCCTTCATCAAATAGGAGCATGCATCAAGAGTCAGGTAGCATCTGCCCCTTGGCATAGGATTCCCCCTGAAATCCATGTGTCTGCCATCCTGATGTTTTTCTGTATGGTTTTGAAGATCTAGTTATTCTTCCAGCCTTTGGATTAAGAAGTATGGGGCACCTTGTTGGATATGTTTTCTCTGTGATTTTGTATAAAGCAATCAGATCCTATTGTGTTTCATTTTCTATTGTGTCTTTAAGGTTCATTATATGGCCTGCTACCAGAGTCAGTTAGCAGTGCAGCAGTGTTTATACTGAATTAAATACAGTAAATAGGTCTGGCAGCAGGATTGTCTGGATTTGCACTGAAAGCTACAGCATGCACCCTATCCAATTAAGTCTCTCAGGTATAGCAGATTTACATTTACGTTACATTAAAGTTGATGGAGCGGTATTTCTAGCAATTTTTAATGCTGAACTATAACTTCAACTTGGATATTAAGGAGCTAGATCAGAAGCATAGGAGAGTGGAAGTAAATCAGGTTTCTCTGCAATGCAGAAAAAAGGGATTGATTTACACTTTGCTAAATTTATACAGGATTGCAGGACAAGAACTTCCAAAGCACTCAAACATCCACATTTCATCCTAGCCGGAGTTCCTCTACCTATTTCCCAGTTATTTCCCTATTTTGCAGTGCCGAGCACACACCCAAGGAGAAAGCCATTGTTCTCAGAGAATCCTTGGTATACCTTCAAATAGCCTTGTAAAATTTCAAAGATTACACTTCCATGCTTGTCTGAAAAGTGTACTGATTCAAGTTCTATTGATTAATAGAAAGTATTGCACAAAACATTTAAAGTCATTTCTGAGCTGAAGACTGAATATTGTGACACACATACACCCACACATCTGCCTTGTACATTTCATTACTTTATGAAGATATTATTTTCAAAGGAAAAGTGCATACAAATGCAAAGAATAAATCTTTTTGCTATGTCCTCCCCTCTTCTTTTTAACAAAGTATCCACCTACGTTTACCACAATGATGCATGCAGTTGGCACTAAGGAGCAACAGGCTTTAAATACTTCAGACTTTATTAAGTATGCTGTTCTGTGTGATTTCAATGACGTTGACACTGGGACTGTACTGCTCCTATACCATAAGTTTTAAGCATTTTTATTTGCAAGCAGGTCATGGAAAAGCCCAAGAACTTAGAATCAAGAAAACAACTTGGTTGCTCTTGGTTCTAAGTTCTCCCAGTTACAGATGATTTGTGAATATGCAAGTTGCATATTCCTTCTGCAAGACCTACATGGTGTGAAGAAACTTGAGTCTAACTCTGATCTATGTCACACAACATTTCTCACTTCCTTCGTATCTGAACTCCAGCCATTTACACCCTTCTCTGCCTTTTAACAATCTGAGCTTCATCTTTATGAATGTTGCTGCAAGCATTTAATTATGTACTCCAAAACATTTCTAACAACTTTAATATCGCCTTTATTCTTCCAGACATTGTGACCCAATTGTGCATATATTCTTTTGTTACTAACCTTTGTTAGTTTTGATAAATGTGTTCGGGTTGTAGGAACCATTTTTAATCAGCATTCCAAAAATGACTTCTCACTTGCTTTCCAAAGGGTGCCTCATTAATGTTAAGAACTTGAATAGCACCCAGGAGGAAGTTGTCAGTTAAATTCTGTGATAATACTCTAAATCTCTCACATAAATAATTCATTATCATAGTGGGTAGTTGAAAGATTTCACTTCTAAGAACTTTTTCAAAGTGTGAGAACCCCAGAAATCCATTCTCCCCACCCCCACCCCAATGTTTAACAACTTACTGTAGTAGAATGCAACCTTGGTGTGATAAAAGAGGAAAAGAATATATGCTGCTTCTAGAAATAATCACATTTTATCTTTGCAAATTTTAAAATTAGCGATATGCATTCCAGAGCTGGAAAATAATTCACAGCTTTCAAAGTACTGAATAATGATAATGATGATTATTATTATGATGTTGATGCAATTTATTTACACGTCTTCTTTGCTAAGTTTTTGTTAGGGTGCATTGTTCTATCACGGATATTTGCATTAGATTCTTAGTTAAATCACATTCACTGCTCTTTCTACCAATGTAAAGCAGAAAGTTGGGGGGGGGATTGCCTTTTGTTATACTGTCTATGAAAATCACATGATTTTACACCCATGCCTTTTTGGTTATACTTTAGTGTCTTTGTTTACTAATAAATTTCCATTGTCCTGCTCCAAATGATGCCAAAATGAACTTGGCTTCCGATTACTGGGTGGTAGAGAGGGAGGGGTGAGCAAAGTTTGGTAGTCTTGGAACAGTGGCAACCTACCAAATTAGATGATGTGGAAACAGGAAAGTCAGGGAGCAAAACAGGGAAAGTGAGGCTTTAATTACAGGAAACAGCCAGGAAGTTTTAAAGTACTTAACATACCCGGAGGGCAATATACTGCCAAACCTTCACACATCTCTAGGATCTAGGGATGGTTTCAGATGTATTCTCGGGAAGGATTTCTTTTTCAAGGGCTACTTAAGACTTAAGAAATATTCATAAAGGACAGTTTAAGAAAAGTAGAGTTCTTTTCCTACATCTATCAGTGCATAGTGCAAACAGATGGCACCAGTGTTGCTGTTCATTTTAGAAAAATAAAACTCACAAACTCTGCTGCATAATAGTTAAAAGGCTTATTTGATGGAAAGATTATGCAAACGTAGATTGGGGGGGGGGGAAAGCTGGGGAAGAGAAAAGTCAAGGGTCTGAAATAGCTTTCTGGGAGAAGTTTTTCTTTCACAAGGGTTTTAACCTTTAACAAATTTCTTATGTTCTATTGCCTGTTGTTTTATTGGTACTCCTATCTGGTAAATACCATTTGATGCCAGTCAAAAAATGGAAGAGTTGTGCAAAAAGTTTATTATTCAAGATTTTCACTGAGACAGTCGTTGAGTCAAAACGTCTGATTATTTTAATCATTGGCACATCATCCTGGGAAATTTGCATGCAATATTTTGATTATACATTTGAATTAATATTGCGCAATACATCTGACCATCTTGGGTAAGATATCCAAGAGTCAGTATGAAGATGCAATTGTTACATAATCCAACAACAAAAACAAAAAGCAACTCCATGATACTGCCCTCCAACAGCAGCAATTAGTTACAGCTGGAAAGGCAGTAATTCAATTGAACCAGAACAGCAGCTTGCTATCTACAAATTCTAGCTGGATTTTAATTTGGCTAAGAAGTGTAAGGAATGATACACACAATTATACTCAAATATTGCCATTTAACTATATAAAACAACATTTTTCCTTTATTGGAAAATTGGGGTAGTAGCATTAAGAGGCCCGAAAGGGGGGAAAAAGCATTTAAATAGAATATACATCTGAACATTAGGCACAGAGGGATGATAGTAGGTGAACATTAGCAGAGTAGATTGTAAGTAATAAATGATTGAACACAGTCCCAATAGCAGTAGTTAAGACTCTTAAACTAAAATATGTAATCTCTAATACTTTCTAATATTTTCATATATAATTTAACAAATATGTAATACTTTTCTAGGCTGTATTGCAGGCAGTGGGAATGAGGTCTCTTAGCCAAATTTTAAATTGATTAATTTTGTTAAATAAGAAAAATGATTTCTCTTTATTGTATTCTTTTATAATGCAGAAACAAATTCCCAGAGAGTAGATATTTATTCCACTCCAGTCATCAGACTTCATTCCCATCAACTAATCAAGAAAGCTTAGCTGGTTTCTTTGTATCTGGGAGTTGATCTATTTATCTATAAAGTTTTTAGATGAATAAATTGTGGTGGCAAAAGGAATTTAGATAAATGACATGGAACGTACATATTAATACAAGTTCCAATACATTGCAATGCAAACTCCAATATTGCCATGGTTAGATCTATATGCGATGGGGATTATTGTATGCATGGCATCACACTGAAGAAGACTGGTATATGCCAGCATCAGAATTTTGTAGTTCTCTGGGAAGCTGGACTAAAGTTTATTTAGAATCTTGAAACAGTAGCCAGGCAGGGAGAGACAATTAGTTGAAGAAAGGATATGTGCTGAAGACGTCTAATCCATGACCAACAACCCCCCCTTCCTATGTTTATAAATCATACAAAGGAAAAGTGGAGAGTTTGTAAACTGTAAAGTTCTTTTCAGCTCAAATCAGCTTTCAAAAATCCAAGAATAGAGATAGGAGCAAAGAGCTGGCCCCAACCCAACCTTCCATGTGCTATATCCACCCAGCAGACCTGAGAACAAGAAAAGATAATCTGGATGGTACTTTTGACCAGTTTGCTGAGTGCTAACAACTCTCTGTTCAAAAACTGTCAATTTCTGTGAAAAAGGCCACATGGTACTTATGAGGCATGAATTTCAAGTCAACTTGGTAAGTTTTTCATCGCCTCTCGCAAAGATGTGGAGAAGGCAATAACGTCAGAGCTAAAAGAATACCTGAGAGAGAATTCTTAGCATGTGGATACACTGGCTAGAAAGCATGTTTAAGAGCAGAGTCAATGAAGCACATTCAAGCCTCTTCATTCATGAACATGTGAATTAGAGTATCAGCTTGCACAAAATGGAATTTATTTGAAATACATTTTCTGCAAAATACAAAGAACTCTATTGGTGCTCTCGGAGACTTGAGCAATACCATGGGAGCAACAACAATTAAAAATGTGAAACAAGTGGTGGGATTCAAATAATTTAACAACCGGCTCTCTGCCCTAATGACTAGCTGGGTAGGTGTGGCTTGGTGGTCATGTGACTGTGTGGGCATGGCCAACTCAACGTCACTCATGTCGATGGGCGCTTCACCTTAGCTGTTACAATGTAATAAGGGTTAACCAGAGAGGCAGTTTATGTAAGCAGGGCAATAAAGATTAGGCTAGAAACAACACCAGAATGTTTCCTTCCTGCCTTCCTTACAGGATTAGCCCTGTAAAGTGAAAAAAACAAAAGGAGATTTCTTCCAACAATCGGTTCTCTGAACTGCTTAGAAAGTTAACAACCAGTTCTCCCGAATAGGTGCGAACTGGCTGAATCCTACTACTGCGTGAAACAATTAGTAAGAACGAAGGTATATCAAAGTCATATTTAGAAAATTACAATGAAAGAGTGGCATGAGAAGGATACAGTACACATACAGTCATAAATAATGATGATCAAAGTATTCATAGCATGTTTTCATAGGACCAAATACTTAATTAATATTTTTCATGGTTGAAGGAATTTTGCCAGCGTAGTTTGTCCAATATTTGCCTATTTGCTGGGGTTCCTAAAAAATATTAAAAAGATTTTAGTACATGAACAGATATTTCCTCTATTTAAACAACTTAACAGTCAATACATCAGAATTTACATAAATAGCATCGCCAGCAATTTAATAAGGCAGTTATCCAATTTTAAAAAATCAAGATGAACCCCTATTCTTGATATATCCATGCAGACTTCTGGTGATTACTGCCTTGTTTTCAAGGTGATTGCCAATCAATCTTTTTGTGAAGGATTTAGAATCTTTCCAGATATCAATATCAGACTGATTGGGCTTTTACAGTTTTATTTAATTGTTTCAGAGATACCCATTACATCTGCTTTCTTTGTTCCTGCTCTAGAGTAGTAATCTTTACCTTTTTTATTTTCAATTCCTCTCTCTCTCTCTCTCTCAATTCACCACAGTTCCTGAACCCATATTTGTCTATAATGTCTTATTCTTTTTTAATATTATTATTATTATTATTTCTCTTTCATATCTCCTTCATTGATTGGATAGATGTATGGAGGAGAATGCTGACTGGGTTAATGCAGAAGCAGAGGGCGTTTTGCAGCATCTTGACTCCTTGTCTAGCTAGCTATGGCCAAAGAGCAGACAGTGAATATTTACTTATTTAATTATTGCTACATTTATCTCTTGCCTTTACCCCAAGGGCAAAAGAACATTTCCTCCTCTAATTTCCCCCCCCCAACAGTAATTGGTTGGGGCTGAGCTTGGGCTGAGAGAGAGTAAGAGACTCTAAGTCAGCCAGTGAGTTTCCAGGAATGAAGCGGAGGTTGTAAGTGGATTTCTCCATTTGTAGTCCAACCTCTTAACCATTATACAACTCTAAGCTCTCACAGATGTTAGCTCAGCTGCCAGTGGATGATGTTTATTTATTTACCATCCATTATTATGTCCCCTACTCAAATACCTGTAGACAGCAGGTACACCTGAAGATATTTTCTTTGGTATCTTATCAATCCCCTTGCTCCTTTTGTTCTTAAAAAAGTAATTTAAGAATGGAGTCAAATATAAAATACTCTTTTTGGGTAGTCTTTAAAAAATATATTTTAAGGAATTGTCAGGAAGAACCCCCAGACCCAAATAAGATGAGGTGATAGGAAGCATTTAAGGATAATACTAAAGCAGGAAGCCACTTTGCCTGTTTCCTATCTTCTCAGTGGGTGTTATTTGATTAATGTCCAGCAGGTCAGCCCTGAATTGACAAGCCCTGGAGTTACTATTTATCAGAAGATCTAGTACAGGTGGTCCTCGACTTACGACCACAATTGAGCCCAAATTTTTTGTTGCTAAGTGAGATATTTGTTAAGTGAATTTTTCCCCCATTTTATTGCCTTTCTTCCCATGATTGTTAAGTGAATCACTGCAGTTGATACGTTTGTAATATGGTTGTAAAGTGAATCTGGCTTCCCCACTGATTTTGTTGGTTGCAAAAGGGGATCACATGACCTTGGGAAACAGCAACGGTGAGAAGTATGAACCATTTGCCAAGCATCTGAATTTTGGTCACATGATCATGGGGATGCTACAAGGGTTGTAAGTGTGAAAAATGGTCATATCACTTTTTTCAGTGCTGTTGTAACTTTTAACGATCGCTAAATGAACTGTCGTAACACGAGGACTACTTTCAAAATATCCATGTGGTCACCAGTCTAGAAACGTCGTCTCACTGGGAGCACTTAGGTGCCCCTGGTAAGCCTGTGAATTATTATTAAATAATGAAAAACGGAAAAGAAATTAAACAAGAAAAAAACCTACTATTACAGGATGGTAAAGGGCTACATCTTCCAGAGATAAAGGCATAGCAATAATGTCCTTCTCACCAGCAGCAGATGATTTCTCATCTTCAATCCTGTTGGGCAAAATAAAACTGGAAACCAATAGCTGTATTAGCAATTATATCTTCAGTTATCATCCATTTAACATGACATGGTATAAAGTAGCTGATAGAAGCACTGAGATTTTGTGTTCTAGACATCCTTTTTTTTTACATAATAGGCAGTCCTCAATTCACAAACACAACTAAGACCAGAATTTCTATCGCTATGTGTTGCGGTCATGCAGTGTGATGTCACATGACTGCATCGATTAGCAGTGGCAATCTTGGCACACCCCACTGCCATTGCTTAAAAAGCTCCACCAGTCATTTGCTGAGGACCCATCCCAATTGAAACCATTCTGGGCTTGGTTCCTTCTCCAACTCTCCCCCCTGACATATCTCCTTCCTACCTCTGCCCTTTGGGCCATTCTGCACCTTGACCTGCAGGATGGCGAGCAGCCTCTGAACCACACAGGCTTAGCGCTGCTTGCCATGTTGTGGGCTCAGAGGAATGTTGGCATGCCACAGTTCTGAATCCCAAGGCACAGTGCAAATCCACAGCCAATCCTGGAAGCCTCAGCCACCTTAACAGCATGGCAAAAAGCCATAGGGCCCCAGGAAGCCCCTGTAGAGCACTGCAAGGCTGCAGCATCCTGAGTAACCTCAACTATCCTAACCCAGAGTCACCCAGGCCGCCCTGAACTGTGAGGCCTTTTCTGTCCTGCGCTCTACAGACCTAGCTGACCTTCACCATCTTCTTGCTCCCACTCCTGGTGACATCTACCTCCCCCTGCCCTTTGCAACACGCGAGGCCATCTTTCCCATGTCTCATGAGGAAGCTGTCATGGATGACCTGGGGAAGAAAGCCTCGTGTGACCAGCAGTTGCCTCACAAAGGACCAGAGCAGGCAAGTTTGGTCAGCAACAGGAGCAAGAAGATGGCAAAGGTCAGGAGGGCAGCAGAGGCCATGGAATGTAGAGAACCAAAATGGCATAAGCAGGAGGAAAATAGGCAGGTAAGGGGAATTGTAGCACTTCTACAGTCATAAGTGAAGGTGAGCTGCCAAGCACCTGAATTTTGATCACCTGACCATTATTTGTAACTTCTGCATGTGCAGAAGCAAAATCCAAAATGGTGGCACCCACAGAGACACCGATGGGACCAGCTCTGTGATGTCATCGCCCAGTTGCTACCGGTTCTATAGAACCAGATAGAGCCAGTAGGAACCCACCTTTGCTAAGACCGAGACTAATAGTTCTCATTTACTTGGGGATTGAAATTCTGAAGTTTGCTATTGTGTTTGCTCCAATATCTATTTACTGTATGCTGATTGACTTTAGCTTTTCGAATGTATAAACAACACACAGGTTGTCTTTGACTTATGACCATTTATTCTGCAACCTGAAGTTACAAATAATGGTCAGGTGATCAAAAGTCAGGTGCTTGGCAGCTCACCTTCACTTATGACTGTAGAAGTGCTACAATTCCCCTTACCTGCCTATTTTTTTATTGCTGCGTGCGCGCACACGCAGCGCAACCCTGAGCGAACAGGCAGCAAAAATATTCACAACCCAGCCCTGGGTCTTACTCATAGTGTTGTTTACTCAAGCCATCTCTAATTTAGAAATTAGGGTAGGTAATTTTGTTCAGCTTCATAAACAAATCACTAGTATATGAAATCCAGCATCTTCATCAGCAATGATTCTCTAAAAACAGGAGGTGGATATTTTTTTGCATTGTGTTTTACGAATAAACACTATAAAACGATTATTGAATTTTGCCTCTCCCAAATTTTATACTGGAGAGTAGGAAGCATATCCACTTGGTCTATTAACAGGATAGGGCCAATCAGCAGCCTTTAAGACAAAAAACAACAACAACTTACATATCAACCTGTTTCTTCAACATTTTCTTTTCTTTTGGAATTCTGAGCGCTTTGGGAGAGTCTTTCTGATGCATTTCTTGCTGCTTTGCTTCTATTGCCATCTGATTGCTTTTCTGTCCGGAATGTTCATGACCATTTGGAAACAAATACTCCATCTTGAATTCAGAAACACCCACCCCAAAAAAAAAAAAGTCATTTGAAACAATTTCACCCTATTAAATGTGAACTTGAATATTTAAGACAGTTACTGTTTAGTAAGTTGGATACATATTTTAATTTATGTTGTAGCCATTCTATTGAAAATATCTGCGTTTTGATATTCTTTTGGCAATGGGCTTGTGCAAGGATGAAAAACACATGAATGCTAAATTTTTATTGCTAGGTTTCATTTTTAATTGCTGTGCTCATCCAAAATATCACCCATAGGAAGATTCAAATCATGAAAAAGTATCATATACAAAAATCAGATAAAGTAGTAGCTTTTACAACTCATAACAATATGTAAATCATACTAATCATATTACTGTTAGAAATATTATGAAAAAAGTGAGTTTTAGGGAGGTTTCCATGTCTATCCAGTTTATTTATTGTTGCTAGTACTATGTTACAGCCTTCTCTCTAGGCATCTTTCAAAACTCACATACTTCAGGTCATACATTTTACCCTTTACCAAACTTTCAAAATATTATTGGCACTGAAGTATAGACTATAACTGACCACTATCCTGGAATAATTGATCACATTGTCATGATTGTAAAATATAAAGATAACCTCAAATTTAAAATATACTGACTTCCAAAAAGCATGGCCAAAGACAGAAAATTGTGAAGACCATCTAGTGGGAGCTTTAATCTGATATCTTTATCAGAAATTAGCATTCTTACCTTTCTCTTAGCCTATAAATGGTTGACAGGTGAGCTTTTGAACATTCAAAACCAAATTCTGAATATAAAATATCCCCATTAATATACTGTCATTTTATTTCTGGGGATGCTTTTCTAAATCATGATGTTATATTTGTTATATTTCATTTCACATCAAAGACAGCAACAACAAAAGTCATTGGGAAGCATGTATATTAATGATAATCTACAACAGGGGTGTCAAACTGGTGGCCTGTGGGTTGGATGCGTCACGCATAGGTCACGCCCACCCCAGGTCCGCAAATGGGAAAAACATTGAGAAACATCACGTGACAGCAACATGACATCGCAGGTTTGACACCTGTGATCTAGAGTATGTCGATGTAAATCTTAACACAAAGAGAACAAGATTGATACTAACCAGATCATGGACACTTTGCCCTTTCCTGACATCTGAAAAGTGACCCTTTTGCTTTAGGAGCCTGTTCCAACAGTAACCAAAAACAAAACAAATTAAGAATAGAAACAGCTAGTATCTCCTTAAAGGACAAGACACTTCCTAACTTGCTTCAGTAGCAATTGTTCCAGGAAAATAAAGACACCAAAGATTGCTGTTGGTACATTTGAAACTGGCCAAGAATCTCAGTGGCATCTATTCAAGGTACTTCTATACATTTTTAAAAATACATTGGCATCATCTTTTATATTAAAGACTCCTGAAAATATAATTAATGCAATGGAAAAGTTTTAAAATTTCATTTCACCTTGTTTTAAAGAAATCTGATAATGTTCTTGATAAGTCGAAGGGGGAAAATGTCATCTAAAATGTATGTATTACAAATGAAACAAATCAGAAGAATTATTGATTCTAGCACTGTTAAGATGCTGTTTATAATTATTTTCATCTGTTCTTATGCTAAGACATTACTCACTTTCTCAACTGTGAAATATTTTCTTATCTGGGAAGGATGTTTCAAATGGCCCTTTTAATTTCCCGGAGACATAATATTAAATATAGCTGGTATGGTTAAACCAATATGCCATGTAATTTTTTTCCCTTCAGGGTCATGCAAAGAAAACCAAACTCTATAAAAATGAGCCTCTCCATAGCTATACTAATAAATAAATGTAGAATAAGTCAATTTATAATATGGCATATAGAAAACAAGTGTTGATGTGACATTACATACAAAAATAACTGAATGCTACCATTCATGTTTCTATTGATTTCAAAGACCACAGTTCTTCTCTAAGCACGATTTGGATATGTCAGATATATTAAAAAAAACAGTTAAATACATTAATACAATCAAATATTTACTTTCTCCCACTCTCCAAAAGAATAAAATGCATACAAATGCCTCCTTTGATAGTCTTGCAATTCGGCTTTCTTAAATTTGTTACAGCCAATTTGTAGGCTTCTATATCCTCATTTATCACAGCCATGTCTGTTGAACATAATAAGCCCCACATTCTATGGACATGACAAGACACATGTTCCTCTTCCTACCTTTGAAAATGCAGAAATATACTTCAGTAATCGAGTTACAATGATCAACTTATCTCTGGTTCCAAGGTGGGGCAAAAGTCTGATGTTACTTGGCCAATTGTCACTGGGAAACATTTTAGACCAGGGCTAACCAGATGTGGTCCCAATGAATGCAATTAAGATATTTAAGTACTTTAATCCTGATTATGTGCCACCAGGTTATTGACTCTTAGTGACCACATAATTTTCTCCAAGATGACCTGTCCACAAGAACCACTTCAAGTCTTCCAATGATGCACCCATGTCTACTGTAATTGAGTCCATCCACCTCATCATCTTTTAATCTTTCACTCCAGTAAGCTCTTTCAAAGCTCCAGCTACATTGTTAGAAACTTTGCATAGATTCTAAAAGTCAGTAACAAACATTTGTATTAAACAGAGTAAAGCGAAATGAGTGTTACTCTAATCATTATAATGTCACATATTATGACTCACCTCTTGGACAGTGCCATTTTAATAAGGGAAAAGTAATACGAATGATTCAGACAATGAAGATGCATTTCATGCTTGCTTCTTTTACCTGATTCCTTCTGTCAATTAAAAAAAAAGTCAGATTTGCGCTAATCGGACTATTTGTTTCTGGAACCCTGGTTTTATCTTAATGCCATTTATTAGAGAGAAGCTAGGGCACTGGGAAGAAGCCAACCACTTATGTATTCATTTTATTGTCCTGATGACTGCTCAACACCCCCCCACATACAATTTAGATCTTTTTCCATAATTGGCATGCAGTGCAAAAATTCAAATGAAAGCATCCCAATCCAGCTTCTACTGGAGTATATTTTATGAATGGAAAATCCCTGCCTACTCTATTGTCAAGCTCACTGTTTGAAAGCTCTTTCTAACATTCCATTGAAATCTACCTTCCCCTAACTTAAAAAAAAGATGATCCCAGGCACTCTAGAATCAAAGACAGTTTTAATTTTGTTCCAGGTGGTGTCCTTTCAGTTACTAGCTCTCTCACATTCCTAACTAGCACCATCATCTTTCCCAAAGACTACACATTTTAGCTCTGTCAGACAAAACTAGTCCCGATGGTTTCCATTGGTCCAACTTGGTCCAATTTCCCTTAATCGTTCTTAAAGTGTGGAGTCAATAACTGTACTAAAAATTGGGATCTGACCAGAGAAGAATAAAGTGGAATGATTACTTCCTATTATTTGAATTTATAGTTAGAAATATAGAAAACTGACAGCAAAAAAAGGATCTAGTGGTCCATCAAGTCTGTCCTTTGAGGGGTTTTTGTATGTATGTATGTATGTATGTATGTATGTATGTATGTATGTATGTATGTATGTATGTATGTATGTATGTTATGTATGTATGTATATGTGTGTGTGTGTGTATATATACATACACACATATGTAGAATTATGTTTTTATTTTATTTTTAATTTTTGTCAGATGAGTTCTGTTGATACAATCAAAAAGTACATTTCAGTCATATAATACTGCTAGCTCATCATCCATTTGTAATCAGTAACTGTTCAAGATCTTTTTCACAGTTACAATTACTATTACCAAGTCACTATTTCTCCATGTTATATCTGGGCATTCAATATTATTTTTTTCTGTGAAGAAATATGCATATGTCTAAGTTCAGTTTCATCCCCATACTTTCATTCCATTTGTTTAACTTATCGATATATTTTGAATATTGTTTCCATGTTCTAGCATAATCAGATTAAGTAACAACTAGTTCAATAGGTTATTTGAGAGAGATTTTTTTTGTAAACATTAAATATATAAGGCTAGTTTGTATGGGTTGTAGTATCTCAATATGTTGCTTAATAGATTATAAAAACTTTCAGGAGTTCAGATGAAATCTTACCTCAATTATAGAGTAAGTGGAGAACCAGAAGGAAGCCAACTTTGGCTTCCATGTGCCCTGTGAGAGTAATAAAATATTGACTCTCCTTAATGTACTGTAAGGAATATATGATGCAGTGAATATTCTAAAGTAATGTTTCAAGTACGTCTTCCTTTTCTCCCCTTCCTCTTCTTTTCACTATTTTGACATAAAGAAGCTACGAGAACCCTGTTTGAAGCATATTTAGCATATCAGTGACCTACTAGAAAATTATGGTTTAAATACGTAGATATTAATCAAAATAGATAGATTTCATGCCACAGCAAACATGATCTTAAGTAACATCTGTTAGGACTATTTGTCATTATTATTGATCATAAACTTTATAAAAATAGGTATGTTATATATTTCATTAAGCTAAGTAACAGAGGAAAACACTCCATCTGGTTCCACCACCTTCCAGGTTCTGCTCTGTCCTTGTTGATGTTAGTTCCAAGCACTTTATTGAATAAAAATGATCAGACCATGTAATAGAACTTTAAATAAAGAAAAATAAAAGTATTTTGCTACTGTCTCTAGCGTCACTAATAAACGTAGTGTAAAAATCTATTCTTTCATACATTATGATTAATTCATTCAGACTCTCTAATATTTTCAACTTTGGTGCAACTAAAGTATATGACTATGTTTTCATAATATTAAACATGATGGTGGGCTCTTACTTTTGCGGTAGCAAATTTATCTGCTTTTCCTGTTCTAGGTGAAAAAAGTGTCCATTTTTTAAAGAAAGCTTTAAAAATCTATGAAACAGATTTCAAAAGAACAGAAAAAGCCAGCCAATGTAAGGCAAGGTTTACAGCTCTAACAGGGAGATAACCAACAACCTCACTCTCTGTGCATAATTGATTGGGAAGCTTGATTGTACCCTCCTGCAGCCTAAGGCCAGAGAATAAAATGCAAGTGGGAAATGGCATTTTGAATAAAGACAATGTTGACACAAACCTGGAGCCAGCCTCTGTATGATTAAGGATACCTTCCTAAAAGCACCTTTCTCCAAAATTCAGTGACCTTTGGCCTTCTTTACAAGCAGAGCTATATTTTTCTACTTTAGGTAAGAGCTCAGCAGGATCAATTGCTGTATCCTGTTTTCATCAGTCCTGAAAGACCTGGGTTAAAGGTAGGTTTAAGGATGTTTGCAGGACACTATTTTGGGCTGTTCTTAGCGAAGTTTTAATGGTACTATGCCCAACTCAAAGATGGCCATCTCGGAGGGAACAGCCAGCTTGAAAAAGCAGTTAAGTCCCAAGAGCTTCAGATAAGAGTGTGAAACCTACCCCTCCCCTTGACTTTGTAGTTCTCTAATCACCTTAAGTAAAGAGGACTTGTGAATCTCTGTGGCAGGGAGGAGCTGATGGCCCAGTAGCCTACCCTTCTTGTGTAGAGGCCTTCCACCCAGCCTTCATTACAAAATTATCATCATAAAAGGCAGTGCTTCTTTTCAGTTCTCAGCTTGATCTTGAAACTTCAGAAACTCTTCTTCATACTGTAAAACGTTGGCTTCGCTCCAGGTGAAGAATACAAATAAATAACCCTGCCCCCACCTGCGTACACATGCATATATACAAACATAGCCACTTCCACCCCACAGTTACAATTTGGGGATAGAAGGTTGGGGGGGAGGACAATGCAAACCTGGTGAAGAGGAGCTGAAGAACATGCCACCTGCTGAGATTTCAATGGCTCCCCTTGCTTTTTCCCCACATCAGAAAGCAGGAACTGCAGAGGGGCAGAAGGAGAGGTTTTAAAAATTCCTATGAAATTTCAATGCCTTAAGACATGTTCCTCTGTAACATATAATAAACAAACCATAAAACGAGTTATTCCTATAACACATAAACATAGCTGTAGATTTTATTGGCATTAATTTGTTTGCAGTAGAAAAACTAATTACATGATACAATAATGATCAAAGGCGTAAAAAAACCACTGCCTGGTGATAAATTATCTAGCCTTCTACTATATTGCATTTAATAATACTTTTAAGTTTTGTTAACTGTACACTAGACTATTATCTGGTTTGGGAACTGATATTACTCTACTTGTTTTCGCCAAAATAAAAATTGGCATTTACATTAAATGACAAGTCCTGTTTTATTTGTTGGATATTTACATAGTGGACATTTTATAAATCTTATGTTACTAAGCTTTTTTCTTCTTTGAATATTTTTGTGTTCCAAGATGGAAATATTCAGGGCACTGACTCAGCAGGACAAATAAAACATTATATTAATTGGTGGTTTTTATGAATACAGTATTTAATTCTACCACTTATTGGAAGAAAAAAGATGCAGTCCTGATCTAGACTTAGTTTCTTGATCCAGACTATAGCCTTGGATCCCCTAGTTACAATTAGCTCTTGAAAACTTGTCTTATAGGATATAACATGTTGATCTAAATCAGCCTTCTCCAATCAGGCACCATCCAGATATGTTGGGATGCAGCTCCCAAAATTACCACACAAATCAGAGATGATCAGTGAATGCACAAATTGCTAAATATTATGCTCCTTTGTAAAGATTCAGATAGTCCTTGGTTAATCATGGTAATTGGGACAGGAATTTCTGTTGCTAAGCAATGCGGTCATAAAACTCAATGTCATGTGATCACATCACTTAGCCACAGCAATCATAGCAGCCCCCATTGCTGTCATTAAGCGGATCACACTCCGTTGTTAGGTGATGACTCACTTCGATACAAGCCATTCCCAGCTTGGTCCTTGAAGCCTAAAGCCTTAGTAAGCTGCAATAAGACTGCCTCCTCTTGAATTTCTCCCATTCACCTATTACTGTATCTCACTCTTTATGGCTACCCTACATAGCTGCACTCCTCAGTGGGGGAAGGGTCTAAGACCTAGTGCTAAAGTAGAGCTGGTCTCAACCAGATGCTGCCACCCCTAGACCTGTACTTCAGCCCGAGCATTGCTAGCACTGCCATTGCAATGAATGCTGCCCATCTTCATGATACAAAGTCATAGCCACACCAGGGCCAAGCCTAGCTCTAACTTCAGCTGCCATGCACTCTGCCAGCCTTGTGCTCTGCCAGCCCTGCCAACCCATTGACCTTTGCCAACTTCTTCCATCGTCCCTTCTAGAAGTATCCTTGCTTACTGAGCATTTGTTCAGCAACTACTCAAAGTTGCGACAGTGCTGAACAAGTGGCACCTAAAATCTGTTCTTGAAGTTCCAGCTATTATCATGCCTTCACAGTCATGGTGCTTGGTAACTGTCTCACACAATGATTGTGCTGCTCTGTGGAACTGACAAGCCAGCAGGGAGGGTCGCAAGTCATTCTGGTAATTTCCCATCCTTGACCTTCCTGTGCATTGCGCTGCACCTTCCCTCCCTTGGCTTCCCTACACGCATACCTTGCCACATCTGTTAGCCCTTCCAGATAAATTAGACAGGAAACAACTAGAGGGACTAATTCTTCATTATTATAAGCCTAAATTAATAGAATCTTGCAAGTCTGAGGACCCAGACTTTCCACCACAAATAAAATAGTCTTTAATTCCCAACCTATACCTCTTCTATCTTCTATGTGTTGATGTTCTGATCTTAAAAGTAAAGGTAAAAGTTCCCCTTGCACATATGTGCTAGTTGTTGCTGACTCTAGGGGGCAGTGCTCATCTCCATTTCAAAGCCAAAGAGCCAGCACTGTCCGAAGACATCTCCGTGGTCATGTGGCCAGCATGACTAAACGCCAAAGGCACATGGAATGCAGTTACCTTCCCACCAAAGGTGGTCTCTATTTTTCTACTTGCATTTTTACGTGCTTTCGAATTGCTAGGTTGGCAGAAGCTGGAACAAGTAACGGGAGCTCACTCCATTACGCAGTGCTAGGGATTCGAACCGCCAAACTGCTGACTTTTCTGATCGGCAAGCTCAGCATCTTAGCCACTGAGCCACCGAGTTCATGTTCTGATCTTAATCCTACCTAATTTTCTCTGTTCTTGCATTAAAAATTCCTGTGCATCATAACATCAATGCGGGTTGCAAAAGCTGCAGATCAAAAAGAAGGGAGGGAACTTTGCCCTATTAAATTCAGTGAGAAAGATTTGGAGCTGTTACACCCTCACCCACTGAAATAAAGGAGCATCAAAGTTCATAATAAACTGGAATGTGAATAGAATGCTTTTATTTTTTGTTACTTGCACAGACCTGGCATATTTGTTTAAATGGTGCATAAAGTCATAGATTAATAAATATCCCTTGGTTTACAGTTTGCCTTTCTGCTAGAGAACAGGGCTTGCTAACTCAAAGCCAGGGCAAAGTTTGCGGTAAGCTTTTTCAGTCACAGATTCTCAGTGAGTGTATAGATCCTCACCTTCATGCATTTCTTCCAAAGCACTGGGTGAGGAGAGATCTCCAGAATTGTGGTAAAATTGAAATGTTTAATGAGCAAGCTAATTTATTACATGCATAGGGAATAATTTAAACTGCATTAAGTACAATTAAAATCGATCTGTCATTTCCCCTCTTTTATTTTTCTATTCTAGGCAAACATTGCATGTCACTCAAGGATGTCCATGGAGGAAGAGAGTGTAAAAAAAGTGACAGCTCTGTGATCAAAGTCCTGCCCTGTTTTATGGGCTTCATATGATTGTGGCTATCAAGGTAACTTTTTTAACCCCACCCTCTGATGTCACCCCTTGATGCCATTCAAACATTAGTTTTCTTAAACCATTGATCTAAATAGTGAACCAGGTCTGTAGGTACCTAGCATATCTTTTAAATACAATATTTTATTTATTTAGAAGATTTCTATGGCTGCCCACTCATTTTCAGGAATTCTGGGCACCTTACAAATAATAAGTGAAATGTGCTTTGTTCCCGGTTAGGGGTGATGTTTTGTATTACAAGAAAGATACTATTGAAGAATTTTATTCTTTTCACCATGTTTCAAAGTAGTATGTTATTTCTTTTTAAATATCAGAAACCTCTTTTTGAAGAGAACAGGTACAATTCTACTTAAACATTTAACTTTTTGCTGTGTTTTTATATATGCTCCAAATTGACACTATTTCATTCATTTACTCTGGTATGAAAGTGGAGCAAATATTTAATTTTCTTTCTCTAGAATCTACACTAAAGTGCTTTGCGGTAGCTCAGTTGTGCCTGTTTTATTTGGATGCTTAGTGTCATTATAAAATACTTTTCTCAAATTACATGTTCAAGTAACTGTTATGATATTTGCAAAAAAAAGATATGTATGCTTCAGTGTACATTGTTTGTATAGTGTTACATCAATTTTAAAAGAGTCTCTAAAGGGCTTTTGGTTTGCAATTGCATTTAAAAAAAAAGATATTTATTTTTAATCTTTAAAAAAATTAGACTGATTTTTTCTTTTTCAACACAAAATGGAATTAGCCCATGGCATTTAAAGAGATTTAAAAATGTATACAATTCTCCACATTTTCCTGAATAATTCGAAAGCTTAAATTTGATAGAAAGATCGTAACATAAGAACTAATAATTTATTGCAAAGGCAAACTATGGGAAGTTATTTGTTGCCTTAGAAACCCTTAGCTCTGGATTTCCTGCCTTCTAGGTGAATCCAACCTTACTTGTAAACATTACATCAATGTTGTCCTTTGGTCACGATTAAATACAGGGTTAGTTTTTAGCTAGGAAAACGCTGTTGAAAAGTTTCCCTCCGTCTCAATTTCCCTCCATCTCTACTTATATGGAAAAACATTTCCATGCACGGACAAAAAGAAAGGAGAGGGTGGGACTCTACTGCCATATTTTTCCCCCCTGCAAAAAGGCTGCCTCCTCTGCAGATATCCTAATGTACCTGAGACAACTAATTAAAGAAGGAAGTGGTCAAAGTCATTCTTCTTTGTAGACTTCAAAGGTGATCCCCTCGCCTTCCTCCTCTTTACATTTTACTGTCTGCCTCTCTGCAGCTGTCAGCTTACCCTGAGAGCTTCATGGCGTCAAACCTGCCTCCTCCTGCTCCATAAAGTGACAGTCTTGGTTTGGTGGAATGCAGGTGTAGGAAAGGGGAAAGACCAAGATGAGCCTGCTAATGATTTCTCTGACACCCCATGCTGGGCTGCTAAAGAAAGAAATCTATGCCCACTTCTCTTTGTTTGGTCAGATATTCTAGGCTCTACTGCCTTTCCCCGCTGCAAAGAAGCTGGTTTCAAAAAAAAAACAGAGCAAAGGCTCTATGCCAAAAGGATGGCATCTTATCCAAGGTTTGAAAATTTGAGGCTTTAATTAGATACTGAAGTGGAGACAGGCAGCACCAAAGGCTTCTGTTTTCTTGATAACTTCACCCTGCAAATGCTTCATTCAGAGTTAACTCCATTGCAGCTTAGATTGGGTTGAAGAGTGGAAAAAGTCAAATGAAAATCTGCTCTCCTACATCATACATCCTACATCATATATCATATATCTTGCTTCCAGGCTAGTTGAAAATTAGGAACAAGAGTTTTCATTTCACTATAAATGTTCTAGTACTCAGCTAGTCCTCTTGATTTTTTCGGTTTATATTCAAGCAAGCACAACGAAGCTAGATATGGGTTGTATGTAGGATAAGAAGATTCCTCCCTGTCTTCTAGACATGGATTTTAAAAAGGGAGCAAAACAGCTATAATTTAAAACCCACTTACTAATCACTAAGTCACACTGCAGACAAAGTTATCTTGCAAGTAAAAAAAAACCAGTTACACTGCATGCGTCCGTGAAACCAATGGAATATATTAGCCATGATTAAGTAGAGTCTTTGCTTTTGAGGAAAGGTAGCAACCACCATTCAGCTAGGATGGTTGTATTTTATTCATACTGAAAAATCTAATATTGCTGTAGGAAAGCATGCTGAACTAAACTAAATCAAGGAGAATTAAATTAGCCTGATGTCCCATTGGCAGTATGTTCCTCTAAACTACTAACGAAAAAAACCAGGCATTTAAAATATTTTCAAACATTCTTTTAGATCCTATGTTTTTATAAAATAAAGCGCAGTTGAGTTTGTTTAAAAAGACTAAACGGCATATATTGCTAATGGTGAAGATTGCTTAATGTGTTTATATGTCCTATCTAGAATGTGAACATTTTAATACTATCTCAATGTAATGCAATTCAAAAAAAGGTTCTAAAGTAGTTCAAGGCAGTAAACATTGTAGTGTAAGTCCTACAATAAATTTAATGCCATTAAATAGAAAAACTATAATTTTCTTCCCCAGCAGGGCCCAAAGTGGGTGCAATTTGTATAGTTATTATTATCATTATTCGTATCACCATCTCCTCCCACTTACGACTGCAGGACTGTAACTTGTTGCTTGTATCCTATGACTTCTTATTGATATTGTTTCCTGATTGCTTATTTGTACCCTATGACTATCATTATGTGTTGTACCTTATCATTCTTGACAAATGTATCTTGTATTTTTATGTATACTGAGAGCATATGCAACAAAGGCAAATTCCTTGTGTGTCCAATCACACTTGGCCAATAAAGAATTCTATTCTATTCTATTCTCCTATGAGAAATCCATAATGATAGAAATAGTGGAAGGGACAAGAATTGGTGGTCAAGAAATAGCCAAGTGGGTAGACTCAATTACAGAGACAGTGGGTGCATTGTTGAAAGACCTGAAGTGTTAGTCTGAGGATAAATCATCCTTGGGAAAGTCTGTCTTTGTAGCTGCTTGGAATCAACACCAACTTGATGACACCTCATCAATTATAATCTAATGTAGACAGCACCAGGTGGCAAAATTGTCAACAACTGCCATCACCTCACCACTATCTGTATTACTTCCTTTCCATATAAACCACAGACATCTCATCTGCTTTCCTTTTGTCAGCTGTGGGGAAAGTCCATATATCTACCAAAAGCAGACTTCAAGTGGAGGGGCAGGCAGAGAATTCAACAGCTCTTAATAAGACCATGATAAGGCAGCCCTTATAAATTTGGAGGTGGCCCTGAGTTTAGATCATGGAAATGTTTAACATTGTATAACTCTATACTGACAAGCTGGAGTCCACTTTGATGGTTTAATCACAGCAATCTTCTTGTGCATTACATTCTTCTGTCTTTGAGATAAATGAACCACCTGAAAAATGCCATTAGGCTTGGTGCTGATAGAAATGATTCCTGTGGTATGGACAGACAAACTTTTTTAGGATGAGAATTCATGTTCTGGCATGGTGATGTTCATTGCAAGGTCATAGTTATCCATACCTATGTGCATATATATATATATTATATTTTACAGTTTATATTCATTTAATGAACATCTACCACTCATAAAAATAAATTTATACATTTTATGATTATCATATTTTATATGCATGAAATAAAGTGTAATAACTAAGAGTTTATTCAATTGGTATGGAGTATTTAACATTTGGTCAAGATAGATTGCAGATTAGAAGTAACTTGAATACTTGTAATATGGAAAGTGATATTGTTTTTGTTGGGGGAAACATACTTTCCTTGTATTTTTTTCCCCAACAAAATGAAAATAGTTTGTTTTTCATTTAAGGGATCCACTTTCTCCCAGCAGAATTCCTCCATTTTAATTTATAACAACAGCGGTGATTCCCAACTTTTCATATGTTACTATAAATCAATGCAACTATCTACTAAAAAACCTTAATCCCAATACATTATGATTTTTTTTAAACCAAAGAAAGCATAACTTTTCCCAGGAAGGAGTACTGGCATTTGCTGTTATATTTACCATATATAAATTTTAAACATTTAAAGTTCTAATGATTGAGTCTCTATCTGTTTCTAAACTTTCCTGTCATTTGTTTACTACTAACTGAGAATCAGTGAGCTAGAGAGAAAATCCAACTGAGGCATGACAACTACAACTTTTGGGCACACATAGAACTGCTTTGAAATGAACAAAGAAAGAACATTACAGATGGAGCAAAAGGGCAGGCATTGAGGTGGGGGGAATGGCAAACTACCATATGTTTGATGTAGCTGCCTTTTTCTCCTTCCTACCACTTCAACTAATATTAAGTGATAAAGACAACTCAGAATATAAATATGTCCACTCTCTTTTTCTTCCCCAGTATATCTGTTGCTGCTTTTGACTTCTCATATTCTGTCTTGGAATCTTTCTGTTCCCCTTTTGTGCATCTCGATCTTTCCCCTCCTCTGTTTTAAGCTTTTATTTCCTCTACTGCTCCCACTATTCCTTCTTTTAAATGTTGCCTCTTTGCCCCTTGATCCTGCTGGTTGTTTTCATTCCCATTTTGTCCTCTTTAAAGCCTTCTCCTTTATGGCCTTCTTCTGCCATATTGCCTTGGTTTATTAGTTTGCTTTTATCACTTTAGAAAGTTCTTCCATTTGTTCCCCTTTTATTGCTGGAGTGTCCTTATTTCTCATCTGATTTCTCTAATGTGCATGTTTGTTTCCCCTTGTAACTTCAAGCTTCCAATTGCTTTGCACCTCATTAGTAATAAATCTAATTGTTCTATCTCTTTGCTCTTTTTTGCCTCTGCTAACACTTTTGAATTTTGCCTCCTTTTCTTCAGCCCTGAGTTTTCTTTTGTTCCCGTTCTCTTCTTTACACTAATCATTCTCCCTGCTGCTAAAACCATTTTACTCACCAAGGGCAGCAGATCTTGTGGATTGCACAAATTTATTTCAACTTATTCTGAAAGTACTGAATAGGTACAAGTAGGGAACAGAGTTTTACAGTTGGGAGTAGAAGACTTGCTGGTCAAAGCAGAGTTTGAAGTAGGAGGTGCATAGTAATTAGATTTGTGTTAAGTTGGAAAAATAGCAACAAAGAAGGGGAATTTGTATAATGAAGAATTAAAACTATGGTCAGCATTCAAAGGGGATACTTTGTAAGGTGTCCGAACAAGCAAACCACAGTTCCTCAGCTTTTCAAGCAGCAACTACCATTGGAAGTCTTGCAGCTGCTTCAAAACATATCCCCAGTTATACATGCATGGACATTTGCTATGCTGTTGCAGCCTAAGCAGAAATGTCTATGCATAGACACAAATATGTAGACATAATGGTAGGGGGGAAGTAAACAGAAAATGCTATCAAGATTCTGGAAAATCTTGACAGGCTAATAACGTGGGTGAAAATTTGCAAATAGGAAATCCTTCAGTTTGCCAGGAAAAATTAAAAACAAGAGAGAACATGCCATGCAATCATATATATCATAGAAGTAAATTATAATTATTTATTAATAGATATGCATAGGAGTACACAATTCACATTCACAATGAAACTATTCTCAAAGAATATTGTTTCTCTTTTTCTGCTGGTACTTACTGTAATTGGTATCAGAACTTTCATTGTAAATCATTATGGTTGTAAGTCCTGTCAGACTAGATTTTATGACACTTTCATGGTGGTCATTAAATGAATTCAGCTTTTCTAATGGGCATATTTTTGGTCCCTATACACAAGACACAACAAAGTTGAAAATCATGACAACAGCACACTGCATCCAGTTGTAAATATGAGTCGGTTGCCAACCACCTGAATTTGAATTATGTGACTGCAGGGCTGGTGCTATGGTCATAAGTGCGAGTCCAGGTCACAAGTCAATATTCCCAATGCTGTCATAACTTTGAAATGTTGCTAAAGTGTGATAAGTCAAGGACTACCTCTACTTCTACTATATTTGGTTGTGCATGCTCTTTCATATTTTTGCATAATTATATGTGTATGTGTAGTATGGTAAAGGTGTTTCTTCCTCTTTCAAAATAATGGGTCATTAAGAAGATAATTGGAAGGAGAACACACCAAATAAATGATTAACCTATACAATTCATTAATTGTCATTAATAATGGTCATAAACTTATATGGCTTTTTAAAAAGACATAGAAATGTTCATGGAGGACTGGTCTAGAAAGGCCTTTTGATCTTGAAGACATAATGTTATATCTGTGTTATATCATCTTCAACTATCAGCTGCAGTGGAACAAAGGATGAACAGGATCATGTCTCCAACTCCACCAGTGAATGTATCAAGGACATCTTTATGGTTCTGATAGCCAAAATGCTGGAGTAAGAGTCCTTGGCTTGATCTAAGAAAGTCTATTCTTAAGGGTATATATCTGATGAGTGGAAAAAAGGAAAATGTGAAGGAATGACATTTGCATGGATTTTGTGAAAACGAGAGAAATAGGCTAAGTTACACTTAGGGAAATCTTATATGGATTGTCATGATTTCATATGGATCCTAATCCTTTTTATGAACCATCTCAAACCATCAAATTAATATCATATCTATCTTCACTGAATAATCATAACAACCAACAATCTAACTGCTATTGCTGTGATGCAAACAAATCATGGATCTCTGTGATGCACAAATTCTCATAGATCTTTTTATTTCTTACTCCAACTCACACATTCCATTTGTCTGCACAGACTGAGCTACTGGATGCTAATTGGGTACTAATTACTGGATGCTTCAAAAATATGGAATCCAGGCCCACAATATACTGGCTCCAAATCTTTTTAGATATCACACATCATGGCAAAACAAAGATCATATTTAACTGCATAGAATGAGCCATGACAGTCATTGAACCAAAATGGAATCAGGTTGCTGGAACATAACGTTACAAAGCAGCAGAGCAACTTTTAAACTGATCCCTGGGAGAAAGCTGAAAGTTCTAGCAGCTTCGGGTTGAGAAAAATGTGGATGTTTGAGAAAATGCTGTAAGAATCAGAGTCAGTGCTAGAAATAGATTAATGGTCAGACATTATAATCATAATCTTTCTAGCTTATTCCCGCAGGAGCAGAAACTGTTTTTTGGACTGACAAACTGCCATCTTGCAAATGCAAACATCTGGATCATATCTGCATTTTGGAGGAGATGGCTGTAGATCCAAACCTGACCCACCGGCTTGTCACCTGGCTCTGACATAGATTTGGTCTGTGTTCAAGTCAGTGTACCAACCTGACAATCGAGCAGCACTACAAGGAGGAGCAGACCTCACTGCCGAATTAATGATCAGACATGACAGTTAGAAAATGAAAAGAACAAAACAAGTTTGTGAAACATGCCCACATCAATTTTTCTGAAAATCTCCACAGAACATACATTTACTACACCAGTGCTAGAAGTCATTGAATCAAGAGCACTTGCTTGAAAATGTGAATAAAGGTATAATACCAGTGGTGAAATCCAACTTTTTTTACTACCAGTTCTGTGGGCGTGGCTTGGTGGGTGTGGTGTGGCTTGGTGGGCATGGCAGAAGAAGGATATTGCAAAATCTACATTCCCACCCACACTGCAGCCAACCAAAGGTGGTATTTGCTGGGTCTCCAAACTATTCAAAATTTCCGCTATTGGTTCTCCAGAACCTGCTGGATTTCACCCCAGCATCATTGGCAGAGGAAGGAGGGCATCAGACAAAAGTGGTATTGCAATACAACTTCTACCCCTTTTCAACATGTAGTGCAATGTAGCATGCATGCCCCAGAGGTATGTACCTATATATATGACACTGCTTTCATCATTCTGTGAAAGCAGTGATTGTCCAAATGCCACTAACAGCGAGTATAACAGAAACCTGTGGAAAAGAATAAAATTAATGGAATATAACTATTCCTGGATACAACTTTATAACAAGGGCAGAAAAGAGCATATTGCGACAAGCAGGGTATAATTTAACAAACTGGAAAGCATTATATTCCTCCATATAATCATCATGGGGGGCAAAATCTGGCCACAAAATAAAAGTGAAGAAGGGCTCCTTAAGGAAATGGAAAGTCTGCTGTACTCAATGAAAACAAAAGCAGCAAAAAAGTCATAATAAGGAGTACAAAGAAAAGATCTCAAAAGCATTTAGCACAAAAAAATGCTATGGGGAACAATAAGAATCTCTTTTAATATATATTTAAGATGGAAAACTATCCAGGGAAATAACTGGGCTACAAGCCCCACTTCAAAGGAGAGGAAGAGTTTTTCAGGAAGAATGAGAAGATTTCAGCGAAACTGAATGAATTATTTTGCCATTGATCCAGGTTTAGGCATCATACCTCCAAATACAAATTGCAGGGAATCAATGACAGGAGAAGAGTGTGTAACCTGCTGGTTGAAGAACTCAGAGATATCTGGTTACTCACAGTGAGAAACAGAGTGCTGAACTAAGAGGAATCTCGGTTTTATCCAATATAAGCTGCTCTTACATTGCAGTAGCTGAAAGCGTTCAGGAAAATACTACCTAAAAATTGTCAGGCTCTGCATGAATTCCTCTTTTTATTTTTCTGACTTTGAGTGGCAGAGTATTCAGATGACTTTATACATTTCAAGCTGTCATTAAATAGCAGAGAAAGGAGGTAGAGGGGAAAAACCCTTCACTCCATTCAGTTAAATAAAGCTTTTTAAACAAAAGGTAGATTGCAGGAATTCACTGGAAGATTGTATTAAGCAGAATAGCAGCTAAATATGCTGAATCTGATCTAAAATGTACTTGTGTTAAATTTTCTGCTTATTATATGTTTAAGATCATTGGTACTTAGACTGAAAAACAGAATGAAAGTGACAGTTGCAAACCAACAAGCTGATCGAACTCCTATAGTCTTTATCCTGCAATTGATCACTTTGTCTTATATATTTGTGGGACAGACAGGAATAATTTTATTAAAGGAGGGCAAGATCTCAATTTACACTCTTCTGTTTGCATTTTTGGCAGAAGCTAAATAATATGCTTCCCAAAAGCAGGTCATATTTCTACAAAGAGTTTCATGGGGCTCAAAATGTGTAGCAGCTTTGTTCATACTGTTGCTAAAACACTGATATTGTAAAAAAAAAAACACACACACAGACACACATTGAGTAATACTACCCTCCCCTTCAGTTTAATGTGAAGGATAAGACATTTTAATTTCCACTCATACTTCAAAAATCCAGGAAACTGAAATATAAAATGAAGATTTTATACTTTGCTTTATATTATCTGTAGATTCTTTGTGGTGGTCAATTTGCAGTTTAGAGCTCTGCACGATTCTTTGAGGTCAATCTGGAGCTGGGGGTTCAACATTCAAGAGATACAGCTTTCCCAAATACTTTATTGGGAGTCTTCTGGTGAAATTAATTCCTAATACATTTTTATAAGGCTTAGTGCTTCTCATAAAGGGCTCTAGAGGTTAAGTCCTGATATGAATGTGAGCCTAATGCAAATGATTTAAAACTAGTGAAATATTAGCAGCTTAAACAGTCTGGGAGCTGAAATTACTATTAGCTAAGTGCTCTGGGCTCACTTTAAAGGCATCTTAACACAGAGATTTTTTCTATTATCTAGATCTTTATTTCTCACACAAACACAACTTCACTATTATATCATTTTATTTATTTATTTATTTATTTATTTTGTAAAATGTCTAACTGTTTAATAACATTTCAAGAGAATCTTCAGTACCAAGAGCATACAGCTGCAGTACAGTATATTCCACAATGCATGGGCAACAATGGAAAAAGTCTGCCTTTTTGTGCCTCTGACCTCTCATGGGGCCTGTTTTTCATCTCTAAATGATCTTGCAGGACCAATAGAATAATATTTTGTAAGGTTGTCCATAATATAACCCAATACATTGTTATCTAGGATTTTATATGTAGCAATGTGCACTTTGAATTAAGCCATAAATTACTGACAACTACAGCAGTGATCATGGAACCAATGTTTTGTATTGCAACAGTTGGCTTCATTCCTAAACAAACTGGCCAATGCATTCTGTAGTGGCTTGTAAGACAACCTCAAAGGCTGCCCAACATAGTCAAGACACATGGTAATAATGCCACAAGTCACTATTGCAAGATTCCCAGGCCAGATAGTGTTGTATCTGATGCACCAGCCAAGCTGGGCAAATCAGCTCTGGAAACCATATCTGCATGCTCTTTAGGGAGGAGCTATAAGGGCAGGATGAAACATATTCCTTTACATGAATATAAACGTATCTACATGTCACTGAAACCAATGTTCCTGGAAGGCTTAGTGTTTACAGACAAACTGCTGGAATTTAATATGAGGCTGTTTCTTTCCATCTAGTATTTCATAGTCTTCTGATTCTGGCTCACAATTTGTATAACACTTCTGACTGGGCTAGGATCTCAGATCAATAGAAGAACTTTTTCAATTGTTTCATAGACATGTTGAATATCATATGGCAAAGGACTGATACTCAGCATTGGACCACCAGTGGACTTGATTGCTCCACAAATGCCAAGTGATAGGACAAAAATCATTTGCCAGTTGCCATCCCAGGTCTAGTTTTGAATACTAATTGGACAAAATCTAAGCTTTATCTAGGCTCTTCTGTAGTTGATTTCCTAATTATAGACTTGTCCTCTAAACAAATGTTAGATTTGGGGCAGATAATACAACTCCAATGGAGTGATTTTTGTTATTGTTGTTTTAATTTCCTAATGAAAAAGCCAAAATGCATGCAGTCTTTTCCCCAGCAATCTGCAATCTTTCTTACTTTTCTTCTGACAACTCTGACAATAAAGTCCGAAAATAAGACATTAAGAAAGAACTCACATAGGTTATTGTCTCATGGGAGAAAAAGAGACAACTTTATTCTTATACATTCAACAGGGCATCTGCACCTGCCAAGTCAGACTCTGATGTTATGGTTTGATTGCTTTAGGAATAAGACCTCTTATAGATGCCTTGAGGCCTTGCACTTTTCTCTTGGTTAGTAAATTTATAGGTTCATAATTTTTGTCATATTCATAAAGTCAATCTAATAAATATTAGACAGTTCAACAGTGACTATTCCAGTCTGGAAGTATGTTATTCATACCTTCGTTTTCAAGAAGGATTCCAGTGTAACAAAGCATTCTCACTTCGTATTTTATATTTGGGCAGATGTTATACAAGCAAAACCAGAAAGTCTGATGCTCTTTTTTCCCCTTAATATGTACTGTATATTCCTCCAGGCCCTGTAATTTCGATTTTGATTGTAGTACCAATGCAGTCTGCATAGATGAGTTGAGAATTTGCTACTGTTTTACTTTTTCTTTAGGTGAAAACCAGCTTGGTTATTAGTTTTGTTATGGATACTTACTGTTGGGTTAAAAGAAATGATTAGAGATTAGTGGCATCATACACATACAAAGAGGATGAATGTCAGTCATAATGTCATAACCATCATTTTAACTTCCAATCTTGCCTCATAATGCCACTAAAAGGATTGTATGGATAATGTCCATTGCTTTATCTAATGAAAATTTGACCCATGCTGGAAAATTCAAAAGCAGGCTAATTCTTGTAAACTTTGTATATTTTTTGCAATTGAAACGGGTTTTTCTCTTTAAAGCAACATAGTGGAACCTCAGTACTTGACTGCTTCAAAACTCATCAAATTTGGTACTTAATGCATTTTGACATGAAAATGTCCCATTTGTTTAATACTCAACACACTGATAGAAAGAAGGGGACAGTGGTGAAATCTACCTACCTTCCCCACCGGTTCAGCAGTCCATGTGCCGCGGGTCGGAAGTTCCTGCACCTTGTATTTTGTCGGGTACAAGTTTTCACTGTCTGTGCATGAACAGAAGGTATGTACATGCACAGAAGGTTAAAAAATCCAGAAGTTACAGCTTTCGGGCAGGTGGGTGGAGCCTCGTGTTGCTGGCACTACCAGTTCTCTGAACCAGCCACCACAGCCGCTACCAGTTCACCCAAACCAGGGCGAACAGCTTGGTTTTTTTCTGCTCTAGACACATTAATCCCTATTAATTAGAACATCTTCCTTTTATAATACTCTTTCATAGAGTAGCAGAGATTGCACTGTTAATTTTTCACTGAATGTTGATATTAGGGTGACTACAAAAAGAATTTGGGGGCCTATGTAGTTCATGGGCAGATTATTCATCCCTGCTTTACAATATGAGGTATTTTTTTCCAGAAGAGTAGTTGATCCTTCAATATTATTTCCCATGGGAAAATAATGGAACTCAAAGGGGACTCTGAATAATTTCTACTTAACTTGTGTGACATTCCTATTGAGACCTCTGTTGCATGTTGCCTGCGAGCATATAAGTAAGTCAGAAAAGCTTTTTGACAATCACATCTATAGTAAATGCCCCATCCAGCACTGGTGAGCCCAAGAATCTTCCCTATTTTAAGGGATCATGCAGTATATGAAACAGGCATTTTCAAACTGAAGTTTATTGGCATCACCATTGACATTGCTTCAGTAGATATAGCCGAAATTGATTTGGATCAATTTCAATTAATTTCAGTTAATGCAGTCCAAAGCTTGTATTAAATCATCTGTACTCTTACCTATCTTGCATTTATAAATTATTGATGAGAGTGAATCCAAAAAGAAGTAAGGCAATTGACTTCAGAAAGATAATAGCATCAACTGCCCTGAAAAAGAAGTCATATATATGTTTCACTCTGAGAAACAAGCTTTTGACCAGAAAATCTCAATAGATATTAACCACTAATATTTCCTATTTCAGAAAATATCAGCTCAACTTCAAACTGAACTTCAAAAACTTTAATTTTTCATTAAAGATCATCAAACCTCATTTAATCCAGTTTTTACCCTGATTTGATAATGATCAAGTAATAATGATAAGGAAAGTGCCCTAAAGTTTCTTTTGTGAATAATATACCATATTTTTCGAGTATGAGATGCACCTGAGTATAAGACGCACCTTAGTTTTTGGGAAGAAAAATAGGGGAAAAATCTACCTACCAGGTATTCATCTTGCTAGCATCCTTAGTCTGGTCAGCTTCAGCACATTATTTTATCCCCTGGTTAGGACTGAAAAAAAGCTTCTAAAGACACAGCTGATAGAGAAAAGCAATGAAAAAAGCCTGCAAACCCAGGATCATTAGCACCTCATTAGGTCTGAAAAAAAGGTTCGAAAAAGCTACATTTGGAATATAAGATGCACTGAAATTTTCAGCCTCTTTTAGGTGAGAAAAAGTGTGTCTTATACTCTGAAAAATACAGTAATAAAATCCCTAGGAGTCTTTTTTTTTCTGATAAAACCCTATCTATAATCTATACAAAATCCATCAACCAAACACCTCCATTTTGCCCGTTGGGCTGTTTTTCACCCTCCAGAGGCTTCAGGGAAGCCTCCTGAAGGCGAAAAATGGCCCT
>JANHFT010003299.1:37581-47998 GCA_032467955.1 Pseudoxenodon macrops | reverse complement strand
TATACTGAGAGCATATGCACCAAAGACAAATTCCTTGTGTGTCCAATCACACTTGGCCAATAAAGAATTCTATTCTACCCACTGTAGTTCTTGCCTTTCCTCAGGGTACTGAATGTGACACTTGGCACCAAACGTTTTGCTTCACAAAATTCCACAACTTACACAGATTTACTGGATTTCAGCTCCCACAGTCTCCAGCTAGCATAGGACTAGGTATTATAGGAACTGATTCAATACATCATTAAATAGTAAATAGATTGGCTCTATGGAGGGACAATATAATACACCAAATCCTTTATCAACAGAATAAAATTTTCCTTCACTAAAGGAATCTGCTGTTAATTAAAATACATTTTCCACTAAAACCAACCTGTGAGGATTATTCAATTCCTCCTGGATATTTCTGCTGCTTGTTCTCCACCACTGATCACATGCTCAGTTGTTTGGTGGGTTGAAGAATTTACATGCTCTGAGCAGCTTACAACATCTTGCCAATGACATAATTACAAGACTGGGAATTGGGATTTAGATCACACGCATAGCTTCATTGCAGTGTGTAGTCTACATAATTGTGATTTGGAAGAGTTCACTCTAAAAGCTAAAGGCAAATAGGTAGACCTCAACTTAATTTATTTAGTGGTCTTTACAACGGCACTAAAAAAGTGACTTGTGACAATTTTTCACACAACTGTTGCAACATCCCTGTGATGAGGTCTCAAAGTTCAGAGTATTGGCAACTGACATGTATTTATGACAGTTGCGGTGACCTGAGATCATGTGATCACCTTCTGACAAGCAAAGTCAATGGGGAAGCCAGATTGACTTAACAACCATATTACTAACTTAACAACTGTTGTGATTCATTTAAGAACTATTGCAAGAAAGTTCATAAAATGGAACAAAAGTCGCCTAACAACTGTTTTGCTTGGCAACAGAAATTGTGGTCGTAAGTCAAGGATTTCTGTATTTGTATCAGCTCTGATTCTTTTCAGGTTTTGCACTTGGAAACAGTTATATAAATTATCATATTTCCACACTAATTTATGAATCCTGTAAAGCAGGTGTTAATTCATTTGAGAAAAGCTTGGCAATGTTTCCAAATATTTTAATCAATATGATAAGCTTTCCCTTTTGATTTCGTGCCCTATTTTTACCAATTATTTCCAGCCAAAAACTGCAGATAGCAAAACGGTAAGTGCTGAGATGACGAGATTTTGGGATTTGAGGGGTCAGTTTCTGGAACACATGAATCATTTTATTGTTTCATAAACACTTCTTCCTCCCTATTTCTTCCACAGAGATGGCCTGTACGGTCTATCTGCTTCTCCTCCCTTCATATTCAGTTGCTGCCACAGGAGGTTCCAGGTGGCTTTCTTGAGATCACTTCTGTCATCTTCAGAACAGCTCACTCAGCTGGTTGTGGAGGATTTGGGCCATGAGCTTTCAACTGGTCTCTGCTACGTGCAGCACTTTTAAGGTTTGGGGGTGTCAGGAAGGGGCTTCTTAATTTCAAAGCTAGAATAAGTACACATACCAAGACTGTGTGAGAGATGGAAGGGACAGAGGGAAGCCAGTGTAAACCACATTGCAAAATAAGTTATTTCCTCCATCACTGCCAGAGCAAGTTGTTCTGAAAAAGGCCAGATGCTGTGAAAAAGCCTTTCAACAACACCCCAAACACAACAACCACAACTGAGCAAAAAGGAGAAAACGTGCACATGAACTAAATCTTAACTTATGTACTTTCCTGCCGTTTTGTGCATGTATGCTGAAATCTAGTCTCCACTTATCAAACATGGTTATGCAACCTACAAGTTGCATAACCATGTTTGACGTATGACTGGTAACTTAGTTCAAACTTACAACTGACTTCAAGAAGGGAATTTATGTAATCCAGATTTGAAGTTCTGACAGTTGGGACCCATCCAAAGTCCTTTCCAGCATATGGTCAGGCTCATTTATGACGGCTTGTAGAGTACTGTGATCACGTTTTTATTATGGTTTAGCCAAAAACTGGCATTTTCTTCCGGTTTCTAGGAAACCCATACTACAGGTAGCCCTTGACTTACAACCATCTTTTTAGTGACTATTCAAAGTTACAACAATATTGAAAAAGTGAGTTATGATTGTTTTTCACACTTACAACCGCTGCAGCATTCCCATGGTCACGTGATCAAAATTCAGTTGCTAAATTTGGCAACTGGCTCATATTTATGATGGTTGCAGTGTCCCGGGATCGTATGATCACCTTTTGTGACCTTCTGACAAGCAAAGTCAATGTGGAAGGCAGATTTACTTAACAACCATTAATAACCGTGTTACTAACTTAACAACTGCAGCGTTCCACTTAACTGTGGCAAGAAAGTTCATAAAATGGAGCAAAACTCACTTAACAACTATTTCACTTAACATCAGAAAGTTTGGGCTCAATTCATAAGTTGAGGACTATATGTATGTGGTTCGTTTAATGATCTTTACAACATGCTAATGTACTGCACAGGCTCCAGGACTACCGGTATACATAAAATGATGGTCAATGATTAGAACCACCTAATGAGGATGAAGATATTGCATAATTTATTGTATAATTTGCTTTATAGGCTGTGTTATATACTTATGCACAGCTATCTATACAACAGACAATATAGTTCATTGTATGCCTATGTGGACCACCATCCTGTTTAGATATAAATGATTTAACTTTTATTAGTTCTTCAGCACCAATGTTTTCAAAGAATATCTGGAATGTTTATTGCGTATTTGAAAGAACCACATTCTTAAATTATTTCTTCTTCTCAATTTCTGTTGTTAACTGTCAACTTAGTTATTACAAAACATATTGTGTGATTTTGACATATGTCTCACTATTAAGGTATTATAAAACATTCTAGCATTTATGTTGTGGTATGTCTTTATCCTAGCCATTCAAATATTGCAGTCTCATATGAATAGTCTCAGGCAACAACTGTATACACATATTAACTTGGAGAATATCTTGAGGTGAACAAAATCTTGCCCCAGAAATCCTCTGTCCTTTTATTCTTTATAGCAATCAGTTGGAGGCTGAAACGTAGCAAAATTGAAAAATGAAAGAATTCTTCTTTGAAAGACAAAAAATGCTAAATTTAAAGAGGAATAGAAAATATATGTAGGTAGCAAGCCACAGAATTCTAATCACATGAAAGAAGTGAAGAAACAGGCCCAAATAATAATTTATAAAACATTATAATATAATTATTAGCTGACCTTGCAAAAGTTTTAAACATTCAAAGCCCTTCATGCAACTCTGAAATTGTGATCACAGAAAAATCTCTTTTTGAATGGTGAAATAATATTTTATACAGCAGCAAAACGTCAGCTGTCCCATCATCATTCACCAGCATTAAGTCAGTTGTTTCAAATGGTAGAAAGGGCCAATTCCCCCCCCCTTACCTTGGAAAACATTTGTTCCATTTGCTGTTGGCTTTTCATCTTCATTTTCGTAGGAGTTGATGGCCAGCAAATATCCACGGACTCCAACAAAGGAGATGCAATCTGCTGTGAAAATTAGGAGGGGGACAGTGAATTATTATTTTTTGCTCTTACAGAAAACGAGAATAAAAATAATCCACCCAGTAGTAAAGAGATCATTCATTATGAAAAGGTGAAATTGTTTAAGCCAGTCACTTGAAAAATAATAATTTAAAAAATGAATAATCTGTTCACAAATACAACTATTTAGTCTAATTTTATGAGCATTAGGATAAAACATAAGTTTATATAATGGGGTGCACTTCATCCATTTTGTTGGTTCCTACATATTTGTTTCCATAGTATTAAAAACTCAAGATTAACATAAACCTGATTAGCCCCTCTTAGCCAGGGGAACTGTATACTCTGCTAAGTACTGACTATTTTCTATTAATGGGTTTTGGAAGAGATTTATACACTGAATTTGCACAGATGTAATGTTCAAATATATATTTTCAAGTGGAGTTTTTTTGACGGACTGCATCTAGTGCCACTTAAGCAAGAAGACTTCCCTTTTATAATTGCAAATCTTTTTTAGCAATTACCCCACCTAATTATTCAAGTTAGATCTGAAAGGGATATAGGAGAGTGGCATGGGAAGAAAATATGTTCCACTGGATATGTCCATTTAACAGCAAATGCAGACCATTGCATATGTTTCTCATTTTTAAAATTACTTATAATCATCATTTCATTACAGCCAACACAAAATAATTTATAAAGTGCCAAACAACTGGAAGCAAAAATAAGATTAAAATTAACCGTAGCCTTTCTTTTTCACTAAGGAAAATTGTTAATATTAATAAATGTTAAACTTAAATACGTTGATTTACTGAAAACAAACTTTCCTAAACTGAGATCTTCCAGCTAAAAGGTTTGGGATTCTAAGGCTCCACCTGGTTATTTGCAACCCTCAGAAAAAAATACAAGTGAGCTTAATTGACATTTGTATCACATCTGACAAGTACCAGATTCCCCACTTTTAGTTTATTGCTATATTACTTCTCCAGTTACTAGGGAATATGCTAAACGGAACTTCCCAAAACAAACAAACAAACAAAAATCCCTACAGAATTCCATTCTTCTGTTTTCAGGATCCTGGAAAGATGGTTTAGATGTGCATGAGAACCAAACTTGGAAGGATTGAGAATGAAACATCATCAGTATTTCAAGAACTTCAGATGTTATGAGGAAGTAGGAACAAAGAAATAAAAGGGATTCATAAACATGTCATACATTTATGCCAAGAGATGAAGCGTATTTCAATTCTGCTCTTAGAAGTTATGAATATAACCTGTGAATCAGTGCTTTTATCCCATGATGCCATCGCACATTGATGTAAATACAGCTCATTCACTGGCCAGCTCAATGGATATTTCGGGCTTTTGGAAAATCCATGGTAAACTAACGTAATCATAAATTAGAAAGGAAGAATAAACCAAACAAGGTTTCAGGAGGACTCATTATTTCAAAACAGTGACACCTGAGAACATAAGCTTGCTTCTATTTCAGGGGAACGTCACAAAAATTGGTATTAAAGCAATACATTGGTATCAAATGCAAAAAAGTTACAGCTATGTAGCTAATTTAATCCAGTCCTTTAACACATTTTCATAATTTAAAATGTGTAATTTGGAAGTCCTAGAAGGAAGCTACTTTGTTAAGAAAGCAGCAACGTTTGCAAATTTTAAATTAATTGGAAATCGTTTTTTAAATACATTCGTTCACAAATTTAAGGTTCCTATTAAGTCACAAAATTGCTGCACCTTGATTTTGTCCAAGCAGAACATATACTACTACAAACATCTGTGTTTCAACAGGTTGTTTAGTTTAAGCACAACCCAGCTGAACAAAGAGAAGACAGCATATTACTCTTCCCGAATCTGTGGCACATGTATTTTACACTTCTATTTTACACTTCCATTGTAAACAATAAATTTGTGTTCTTTCTCACCCCCCCTCACACACACACACGATTTACAAATAGGACTAAACAAATGCATCGATTTATTGATTCTAATCCCCAAAAGCACATAATCTAGGCCAAACTTGACCTCAAGTATGTTAACTGCAGAACAGAATATACTATCAATAGGAAACTTAAGAATGTTACAATCAAGGCATGAAATGCCCAAGTTCTAAATCCCTTAAATGAGGATTTCAGTAACAGAAAATGAAATTTATTTTTGCAGTTTTGAAGAAATATCAACATCTAATAAGGGAAGCAAGACAACTAGAGACAAAGGGTGTCCAAAGTGTGCATTTAATGTACCAGTATTTTCAAAAACAAAAGATTTTGATAAACCAACAGAATAAAAAGTTGGTAAGGCAATGAGGAACAGAGATTTCGGGAACACTCAATAGTGGAAAAGCAGGTTGGGAAGAAGTATAAAAAACTGGTGAGCAAAACTTTCCAGAAGCAAAAGCCAAGATAAAAATCAAATTGCAAACTATAGGCCGCAAAGAATCCTTTCAAAGAATTGGAGCGGTGAAACAATGATATTTTCAGCAGGTACAGAAAAATAGCAGAGATTTGGGGCTTGAGGAAGAGCAAGAGGTGGTATTAAGAGGCACAAGAAAACTAAAGGAAATTTGCTCTCCACTAAGTTTAGGAACCTAATTTGAAATTTCTCAAACTCAAGACTGGACCAAACCACAATGGTGCTTTCTGGAATTCATGAACACATAAGAAGCTGAAGCCAAGTTTGGAGCTGAAGAAAATCTGAAGCAGAGAGTTAAATAAGTTTTTTAAAAAAACTTTCGCTAGAATTTTTTAGGGGCAGGAAGGAAGAATTAAAGTTGAAAAAAGAAGATGGAGATAACAGAATTACAGGATGAAAGCAAGACAGTGAAAGCAAAGTGAACTTGGTTCCGAATGGGAGCCTGGAGGAAGAAAGAGAAAATGCTCAAGAAATTCATATAAGAAGATCTCACTAGTCTTTTTTTTTAGAATGGGAAAACATCTTTACTATGCTTGTATTGCATCTTTTCATTGAAGAATGAAGTTTGTTAACCAAAAGAACAGTAAACATCTGAAAGCTAATTAATAAAATGTTAACATGCTTGTTCAAATATTTTCAAAGGAAATCATGATCTACATCTTTCTAAAAAGTTAAAATCAAAAGAGATAGCTAAACAGGTTCCTCATAAGAAAGGCAGTTCCCTGGATAGTCCTATCCCAAGCCACTTGCTATTTTAAAAGATTAAAACACTAGGAGACAATTGCTAGAGACAATTGACCACCAACGCGATTTCATTAGAGGCGTGATTTCATTACCATAAAATGCATGAATGAGTAGCCTTACTACTGCAATTTTTACCCAACAAAACTTTTGGATACTCTTACTTTTCTTTAATAGCACATACTGCAGTATTCTACTATCATGATGGAGCTAAATTATGAATAAATGTTGCAGGATCTGATTGATTCATGAATAAGTGCATTACTCTGGGGTATGAAATTGTACTACTGTCTGCCTGGTCCTTGGCACCCCATAAAGATCCTGATTGCTCAGGATCAAGAAGAACATCAGCTCAAGATTGAAACTCTTTTTCCTTTCAGAAGGAAAAATCCAAATCCAATCTCTATCTTATCTGGATTTATCATGGTTGCAAAATGCATGGCAGCATATACTAATCACAGTCGGGCACTAATCCAACATTCTCACTTAAAAGCATGAAAGAAATGCCAGTGAGTAAGGCAACAGCAATTGTCAGAATAAAACAAATCACACAACGTATCTTGAAACACGACTGGGTCTTTTTCAAAAACACTTGTTCTCTGAGCACACGTGGATTGCATTTCCACCGTAAGATAAACAACGCTGCTAGGTTTGTCTCTCATTCCTTCAGAATCTTTTTAGTGACAGATTTTTGCACTAAGCAGTCAAAGTGTGCCAGCACTGGAGTGAGCGATACTATTGGTGTTAGCTGCAGCATGCTGATACATCCTTGAGAACTAGCACATCATTAGTGATACCTTCACAACTAAGGTCAGATGGCACACAAAGCAGTATATCCTTAAGGCAAGTGTGTAGAAAACATTTAATTTAAGCTCTTTATTATTGGTTCACTTGAATTGTATATACAATATGCACATATGTATGTAAGCATGTATGTGTGTGTATACATATACATATCCACAAGTCTACATCTCATATAGACTAGTCAATTGGAACCATACTTCATCTCACAATGTTGCTAGAATCTGTCCATTAGTCCAATTAAGAATTACAATGAAGTTATTAATAGGCTAAAGTTAAAACATAACATTTGTCCATATACAGTTTTTGTTTACATCTATCACTTTGTCATACAAGCACTATAAAATAAATTTTTAAAAGTTGTCAAGATTCTGCACAGAAACATGAACATTAAACTCATAGACTGGGATGATGAATCTCATAATCTAACTCAACTTTACATTTATATTTAGTTTTGAAACTTATAGTCCAATTCAATAATTTTCTTACATCCCTGAGAAATGCTTCTTATCATACATAGAACTAAATATTCTCTTTTGGGAGTCACATTTATAAACTAACATTTGTGTGTTTGCACTGATCATTGACTTGTCTACCTAGTCAATTATTGTTATTGCAAAGCTGGTTCCCCCCCCCCCAATTTTGGCTACTTAAATCCTTCCTCACCATCATTATTAAACTGTATATTTCTATAGCATATACTATTAATAGATTCAGAAATGAGAGTTACCGATTTTGTGAAATTTGAACTATAAATATTGACTGGGTGCTCTTGGAAACACACTGTTATACTTCAGACTCTGATCTATTCTGGTAAATTATTAAAAATATGAATAAAAATAAGATGGGAAAGGCTATACCAAGAGACAAGATATAGAAAATTATAATAAAATAGTCATTAAACGATCTTAAAAATTTAAGGCTTCTTTTTTTTAAATGTGCCTTAATTCTGACAAAAGGATGTTTGATATGTTTATCAGGCTTATTTTTTGTCATTTCCCATCTTATCCCATTTCTTTTTCAAAGTAAAAAAAACCCTCTGCTAACTTGCTTCTTTCTACAATTATGAAATATTATTGAAATACTGTATATTCATTATACAATTAGTTTGCATTTTTATTCATTTTCTATTATTTGCTCTACTATCTAAAATTATACTTACACAAAGGAAAAGAAATGTCCAAACTCAGTAAATATAGTAGGTTAATTATCATTAGTTCAGAAAAATAAGTAAAATTGTTAAACTTGGTAGATGAACATATAAAGATGCTTCATTTTAAAAATTGCCTCATTTCTCTTAATTATTTCCACTAATGTGTTGATTAGCTTGAAGAGTTTATCTCTCAGGTGATAACCTGAAATGCATCTGATTTTAGTTCCAAAAGACAGTGGCTATTCAAATGTATGAAAAGGTGCTTTTTCATTCCCCCATTTTATTTCTCTCACATATATGTGAACAATTTCCCTTGATTCACTCTGCCTCACAGTAATAAGGATTCAGCCAAGATATATTTATTTTAGGACAGGCAAACATGGCTCCATGTGGCCTAGCTTTGACTGAGGCGGGATGAAAGGCAAGAAGGGCCTCCTAACGGTTTGGTGACATCTCCACTAATCCTCCCTCCTTTGGGGAACAATTACAGATGTCAACTAGAAGGCATCCACAGGAAAATTTCCAAGGCATATTCTGAAAAGATTTTGCTAGCAAACCCAAAGTAAAGCATTTTGGTATCATTCTGAATGATGAGAGTTCATGGAGTCACCTCAGACAGATGTCCCTATATTGTCATAGAAAATACTTTCCATGTGCAGATAGATTAGATACATTTGTCAAAAGGATTAGACCAGGAGCCCCCAACTTCAACTCATCAACTCTATCAAAAGGTTTCAAATTGTTCAGTGACTCCCAAACATGAGGGTTGATATTGACCACTTTGGAAAACCTTGGACTAGACAAATATGAAAGATTAAGCCTGCAATGCATTACAATGATTGAGTTTAACAATCTGTTAACTACTCATATTTCACCACAGGCTACATGCCTATAAACACCAGGTCTAGGAGGGATGCAAAAGAGGTGACATCTTAAAGCTCTGTAGCTGTGCTCCCCAAATCATGCAGATAGCATCAATGATCCCCCTCCCCAAATTCAGCCATGAAACTCTTTCATAACTGGCTTAAGACCATTAAAATTAAACGAGTGCATGCAGAATGAAGGTTTCTAATCATTCTCTGGTTCATACCCTTATTTTGCTCTGATCAAAAGCCAAGGGCAACTTTTCAAATCTTACCTTGACCTTACATGCAATTGAATAGCCACGAGGAAGAAAAAGTACCGTTATTTTTCTATTTAGCCCAAAACCTATGGCAATCCTCCAAAACTATTGAACCAGGAATGAAACAGATGATTCGATCCTTTCTTCTTCATCTGTTTTAATGAATTGATTATTAAAGTGTTGAAATACAGAGAGTATTTTTAAAGCAAATACTGCAATGCGAAGGAGGTAGAAAAAAAGAAGAAAAAGGGTAAGATGATAAGAAAAAAAATCTACCATATTTAAATTGTAAAAAACAAATATATATTGCAGTATTATAAACTACACATTTATTTTATTTTATTTATTTTTATTTATTTTATTTGTCAAGCATGTATAAGATAACAGATATAAGTATAAACATTATTATGAATACAAGAAATGGATATGAATACATGGGGACAGTAGGCACATTAGTGCGTTTATGCACGTTCCTTACAGACTCTTAGGAATGTGGTGAGGTCAACAGTAGACAGTCTAAAGTTAAAGTTATGGGGGTTTGGGGATGAAACCACAGATAGTGTGTTCCAGGCATTGACCACTCTGTTGCTGAAGTTGTATTTTCTGCAATTGAGTTTGGAGCAGTTTACCTTAAGTTTGTATCTATTG